>VSMD01097124.1:0-67096 GCA_008750895.1 Mirza zaza
TGAGACAGAGTCTCACTTTATTGCCCAGGCTAGAGTGAGTGCCGTGGCATCAGCCTAGCTCACAGCAACCTCAAACTCCTGGGCTCAAGCAATCCTGCTGCCTCAGCCTCCCAAGTAGCTGGGACTACAGGCATGTGCCACCATGCCCGGCTAATTTTTTTCTATATATATTAGTTGGCCAATTAATTTCTTTCTATTTATAGTAGAGATGGGGTCTCGCTCTTGCTCAGGCTGGTCTCGAACTCCTGAGCTCAAATGATCCGCCCACCTCGGCCTCCCAGAGAGCTAGGATTACAGGCTTGAGCCACCGCGCCCGGCCTTAACAATTTCTTAATAGTTTTTTGTTGGCTGGCCAGTTAGATAGAAATTCCTTGCTTTTCATCTGTTGTCAAGCCCCAGTTGTTCCAGCTGAATTGCCCTGAAACCTTAGGATAAACTATCTTTCAAGTTATAGATTTGTCAATGGTAAATGCTAACTCAAGCTGGCTTCCTCCTGCCCCTCCAGTTACTCTTGAGCCCTTTCACCATCTAGCTCTCTGTATTGGAGAATCATTTTAGTTTCAGACTAAATAAGATACAATTAATAAATTAAAAACAAAGCATTTTATAAGATTCTATATTCTCGAACTGTATAACTCCTAAAACATAGTCTAGAGCCAATAACAAAGTTATCCACTCCCTCCATTAGAGAAAGAGTTTGAGCTTTGGTGTCAGAGAGGTAGCACCTGGAATCCAACCTCTGCCACATACTGACTTTGACCCAGAGCAAGCTACTTATCCCTCCAGTCTCAGCTCCTTCATCCGTAAAATGGGGATATTAATACCTACCTCAAAGAGTTATAGTGAGGGTTAAGTGAGCTAAATTACATAAAGTACTGATTATAATAAAACACTTGATAATTGGTAGGTGTTATTCTAAACAATCAAATTTACTATTAGCCATTTCTCACTTTGGAGAGATTCATTTAAGATTACTGCAAGATTAGAGTATTCAAAACCTGACTTATGAATAGCACATTAAACTGAAGGAGCAAAGGACTGACTTTGTTTACTCTTGCTCCCAGTAGTTGGTCCCATTTCCTTGCTTTCCATCACTTTGTATGAATAAGCTCAACTCTGGCATGATATGAAACAAACCACATTTTACTTGACTCAAATATTTCTCCTAATGGAGGCATAAACACTGTTGTTAGGTTGGAAACTGAATGTTAGTCACAGGTATAGGTCTACTAATTTTCTATCATGACAGAAGTTACCTGGATGCTGAATAATGCCAAATCTGAAAGTCTTGATATAAGTTCATTATTAAATAAAAAAGTAGCTATCACAAGAAATGGGAAAGAAAACAAATTTTTGAGTGCCTTTTCCAAGGTACTTTTACAGTGCTGGGCATTTTCCTATACCTTATCTCATTTACTCTTCTCAACAACATTATAAAGTATCATCTATTTAGGATGACCATGTCCTGGGTTATGCCGATCATCCTTACTGTCATCTTACTTTCTGTAATCCCTATTTTATGGTTGAAAAAACAGAATCTAAAGGAAAGTAAGTATTCTGTGCATGGTTACAAAGCCAGAACACACTCCTTCTACAGTTAGATTTCTTCTAAGAATATCCCATGCATATACCTCATCCAACTATAGCCTGGCTTCTCTAACAAATTCACCATTGACCTGCTGTTTGTTAAATCCATGGACACTCAAGCCATCATCTTTTTTTTTTCCTTCTTTTTTTTTCTTTTGAGAGACAGGGTCTCACTCTGTTGCTCAGGCTGGAGTGCAGTGGTATAATCATAGCTCACTGCAGCCTGGAACTCCTGGGCTGAAGTGATCCTCCTGCCTCAGCCTCTCAAGTAGTTGGGACTGTAGGTATGTACCATTGTGCCTGGTTAATTAAAAAAAAATTTTTTTTTTCTTTTTTTTAGGTAAGTTGTTTTGTTGTTTTGTTTTTGAGACAGAGTCTTGCTCTGTTGCCTGGGCTGGCGTGCTGTGGCGTCAGCCTAGCTCACAGCAACCTCAAACTCCTAGGCTCAAGCAATCCTTCTGCCTCAGCCTCCTGAGTAGCTGGGACTACAGGCATGCACCACCATGCCCGGCTAATTTTTTCCATATATATTAGTTGGCCAATTAATTTCTTTCTATTTATAGTAGAGACAGGGATCTCGCTCTTGCTCAGGCTGGTTTTGAACTCCTGACTGCAAGCAATCCGCCCACCTCAGCCTCCCAGAGTGCTAGGATTACAGGTGTGAGTCACCATGCCTGGCCCATTTCTTTCTATTTTTAGTAGAGATGGAGTCTCGCTCTTGCTCAGGCTGGTCTTGAACTCCTGACCTTGAGCGATCCTTCTACCTTGGCCTCCTAGAGTGCCAGGAATACAGGTGTGAGCCACCACACCAGGCCAATTTTTAAAAATTTTTTTTGTAGAGATGGAGTCTCGCTATGTTGCCCAGGCTGGTCCCAAACTCCTGGCCTCAAGTGACCCTCAAGTCATCATCTTACTTGATCTCTGTGCAACATCTCACACTGTTTACCACTCCTTTCTCTCAAATAGTTTCTCTTTGGCTTCTGTGTACCATTTTCCTTAGTCTTTCTCACCTCTCTGGCTCTTTCTTCTGAGTCTCCTTTTCCTTCTCCCCTCCCTTATATATTGTTCTTCCCAGGCCCTCTGCTTGGACCACACTTCACTCTCAAGGTGATATCATCCTTGACTTTGATTGCAGTTACTATCTGCCAATAAGTCCCACACCTGTAACTTTAGCCCAGAGCTCTCTTACAGGATCTAGTCCTATATATCCAATAAGGTCTGGACATGTATCTTTGCATACCCCAAAGTTACTTCATACAGCTACTAAAATTCATCATCTTCCTCCCCAAATTCTTCTTCCAGCAGTCTCCTTTTTGTCAGTGGACTCACCATTCTGTCACCCCAGCCAGACACTTGGGTGTCATCCTGACTCCTTCCTTTACCTCAGACCCTTTCCTAACAAATTATCAAGTCATGCAATTTTCCTTTAATTTCAGTCCGCCTTCTCTGATCTCCACTGTCCCCAGCCTGTTCCAGCTACCTCCATGTGTGTCTTGGACTCCTGCAATAACCTCAGTCTCTGTCTCCACTCCCCCGCTCCATTCCATCCTTTCTTGACATGTACTCACCTTTTCAAAATGAAAATCTGATCATGTCATTCTCCCTATAGAACTCTTAACCTTGAATTGTACACTTTAAAAGGGTGAATTTTATGGTATGTGAATTATATCTCAATTGAAAAAAAACTTAACCTGGTTTACAAAACCTCTTGTGATTTGGTCTGGCCTCAACATCTCTCACCGCCTGTCCTCTCCCTGCCTCCCATCGCTTCTTAGCTTTATCATACAGCAGTTCCTTCTGCTCCTGACCTTTCCACACTGTGATCACTAACATTTGCACATGCTATTTATTCTCTGAAGGAAGCATTCTCTTCTCCACCTATCCCCTTATCCTCTTCCTCCTCTTCAATTGGCTAACTCCTCTTTGTCCTTCAGATCTTAGCTTGAGCTGATACTTCCCCAGAAAGCCTGATTTCTCTGGACTGGGTTAGGTGGTCCTAATGTGTGTTCTTGAGGCATTTCATACTTAACTATTTCATAGCATTTATCACAATATATTTGTTCATTCTATGAACATTTACTGAGTAATTGCTCTGGGCTGGGCACTGGGCTAGATGCTGGATATTTAGTGGCAAATAAGAGATGTGGTCCCTGTACTTGTGGGGGTTACAATCTAAGAATGGGAGAAGATGGACATTAAACAGTAAGTTACACTAAATACTATAATTTTGATGTTTCAGAGCACCCTGAGAGGGTGTGACATGAGACTTGACATAATTGGAGCTATCAGGGAAGACATCTCTTATAAAGTGACATTTTAGCAACTTTAAGGAGCAGGATTTGGCCAAATGAAAAGAGGAGGGTGGGGTGTTCCATGCAAAGGAACAGCATGTGAGAAGGCTCTGACAGAAAGGAGCTTGGGGGAGTTTCAGAAACTAGAAGGCCAATGTGGGAGACAAAGAAGAGGCTGGAAGAGCCAAATCTTACCTTGTGGACCATGGTGAGGGTTTCTTACTTCACCTTAAGAGAAGTAGGATACCTTCAAAGACTTTGAATAGGGGAATTTTAAAAACTTCCTCTGGGGCTGGGTGCAGTGGCTCACACCTATAATCCTAACACTCTGGGAGGCTGAGGTGGGAGGATCCCTTGAGCTCAGGAGTTTGAGACCAGCCTGAGCTAGAGCAAGACCCTGTCTCTATTAAAAACAGAAAAAATTAGCTGGATATGATGGCAAGTGCCTATAGTCCCAGGTACTCAAGTGGCTTGGGCAGGAGGATTGCCTGCGCCCAGGAGTTTGAGGTTGCTGTGAGCTATGATGACACCACTGTACTCTAGCCAGGGTGACAGAGTAAGACTCTGCCTCAAAAAAAAAACCAAACAAACAAAAAAAACAACTCCCCTTGGCTGCTGTGTAAATGTGAAAACAGGATGACAAGAGGCTCACAGACTTCTCTGAATCTCCCACTAAGCTATAAGTTCCTTGAGGGCAAACATTGTGTCTTACTAATTTTTATATCCACAGAATCCAGTACTGTGCCTGACAGATGCTCGGTATCATTTTAATGAATTGAATAAATAGATGATGGGGCCAAGATTCCAACTTAGGTTTTCAAGAGAGGCTCAGCTCAAGTATTAACACCTTATCTCCCCTACACACAATCCTTCAAAGACCACCTCTCCTTCCCACCCTAGACTGGGTTGGGTATCCCTCCTTTACCCCAAATGCATTGGTGGTAGATTGCATTTTCCAAAAATGGCCACAATAATAACTCACATTCCACCTATTCTTACAGTGTAACAATAATCTTTTCCCACTGAGAGGTAAGGTCTAGTTCCCGCCCCTTGGATTTGAGACTAGTTGATATGATTCAGCTTCCTCTTGGTTCTCTTAGGAAGCTCACTCTTGGAACCCAGCCACCATGCTGTGAGAAAGCCTAAACTGTCCTGTGTAGAGGCTCATATGGAGAAGAACTGATAGCCAGCATCAAATTGCCAGCCATGTAAGTGAGCCATCTTTAAAAGTGGATTGCCCAGCTCCCAGCAGTCTACCCCAGTTCACACCTTTTGGAGTAGAAATGAGCTGTCCCCACTGAACCCTACCCATATTGCAGATTCATTAGCCAAATAAGCAGTAACTAGAATAGCCTCCTGTGTTTGACATGCAGGGAAGTGGTACAACTCTGTGGTTAAGTTGGTGGGCCTTATTACCTTGGTTCAAAGCCCTGCTCTGCTATTTATTAGTTGGATGACTTTTGGCAAGGTACTTAAACTGTCTGGGCTTCAATATAATTTTTTCAGTGTAAATGAAAATAGTACCTACATCTTAAGTTTGTTGGGAGGATTAATGCAGGTAAATGCAGATCTGCAAGTAATACGATCAATCATGATCATCTCCTCAGACAAGCCTCTGGATCGTTTGACCATTGTTTCTTCATGTGATTCTGGTTTTTGTCTTTATAGTACTTTCACTATATGAATATGTATATGTATGTGTATATATACAGGTTGAGCATCCCTAATCTGAAAATCTGAAATCCAAAACTTTTTGAGTTCTGACATGACACCACAAGTAGAAAATTCTACACATAGGTACTTAAGCTCATGAGCAGTGGCTCATGCCTCTAAACCCAGCATTTTGGGAGGCCAAGGCAGGAGGATCACTTGAGACTAGGAGTTCCAGATCGGCCTGGACAAAATAGCGAGACCCTATCCCTTAAACAAACAAACAAATAAATAAAAATTAGTTGGGCACGGTGGAATGCGCCTGTAGTCCTAGCTACTAGTGAGGCTGAGATGGGAGGACAACTTGAGCCCAGGAGTTCAAGACTGCAGAGAGCTATGTTCCAGCCACTGCACTCCAGCCTGGGTGAAAGAGAGAGACCCGTCTCCAAAACACCCAGCCACATACACACACACACCACAAACTTTGTTTCATGCACAAAATTATTTAAAATATTGTATAAAATTACCTTCACCCTATGTGTATAAGGTATATATGAAACATAAATAAATTTCATGTTTGTACTTGGGTCCCATCCCCAAGATATCTCATTATGTATATGCATATATTCCAAAATCCAAAAAAATCGGAAATCGGAAACACTCTGGTCCCAAGCATTTTAGATGAGGGCTACTCAACCTGTAGATATTTATATATGCATATATATGTATGTATAGTGTAATATTTAGTACTATCTGAAGTGATCTTGTATCCTTGTTTATTATTTATCTCACAAGAGTGTAAGCCCTAGTAAGGTAAGAACTTCTGTCTCATTCACTTCCGTACCCCTGGTACCTAGAACAGTTACCTTGCACAAAGTGCTTAATAACTTTTTAAATGAATTTCACAAAGAGTTTAGTAAGTTTTGTTTTTTCGTTAATGAATGGATGAATAGTACTCTTCACACTGTTTGTTGTTAGCTTCTACCCAGTATCCATTCTCTACTTCCATGGTAGTAGACCTTGCTTTTGTTTTGGATGTCAATATAGAATAATCACCGTCTCAGACTCCTTTATAGCTAAGGGTCATTATGTGATGTAGTTCAGTGAAATGTAGTCAAAGGTGGGCTAATGATGTCTGGGAAAATTTTTGCTGTCTTAATAAATATACAGCCCTTTCTTCCATCCCCTTTTTCCTCCTTCCTGCCTATAATACAGGCTAGAAGTAGAGCAGCCAAAAAGTTGATAATCATGAAGACAAAAATGAGGAAGCAAGAAACACCTGAGACATTGATGGTCTAGTGAAGTCACTATTACACTAACTCCAGACTTCTTACTATGTGAATAAAATTGACCATTTGTAGTTAAGCTTCAACAACCAGGTTTCTGTTACATGCAGCCAAATACATTATCAACTGATACACTATGATGGGATAATATCTACCCCCCCAGGCTGATCATTAAGGGTAATTTTACATGTGTATATATTTCATCTTCCTTATTACTCTATGGGATAGGATTGAAAGAATTTGTCAGCACAAATTTCACTATCTAGATCTCTTCAAATAGTGACAGTGACAGTGATCAGCTAGCAAGGGACACCACATTATCTAAATCTACGTGGCTCTTGAGTTTACACAGATTTCAAATAGTGAGGGTTACACATTCATTCCTTAAGCAAACATTTATTTATTGCCATTGTATGCCAGCCATTATATGGCTATTAGGAATACAAAGATGATTTCGTCAGATGATTGAAGCTGGGTGTCCAAGTACCCACTAAGCTCTCAAAGAGCAGTAGCTGAGTTGCTTCCAGTAAGAGAAAGACTTAATTCTAGAAGTTTTCTCTATCATCTTGTTCCTCATATCAACCTTCTTTATCCCTGTCTTCACTTTAATGGTCTCACTTAACTTACTCATTCACCAGCTTTTTTGTTTTTAGTACTTCCTGTGTGCCTAACATACCTAGTACTTGGGCTGTATATTTGTTTGTATTTTAAATCCCTAACTTTTGGACCTCCAAGATAAAGATCATTCAGGTTTCAAATTCTTTGTGCTTTCTTACAACTAAACTGTGTGCTTCTACTGATCCATCATAAAGTGGCTATTCTCCCAATATCAACACATCTGTGTGGTCTCCCTAAACTCAGCTGGGGGGCTAAGATGCATTAACCTTATTCTGATGTCAGATTGGGTGTTATAGTGCCAAGTCCAAATGATGGATCCCCTCATTCATTTCCAATGCACAGCCAGATCAAAACTTGGTTCAGGAA
Organism: Mirza zaza; assembly: GCA_008750895.1. Taxonomy (NCBI): domain Eukaryota; kingdom Metazoa; phylum Chordata; class Mammalia; order Primates; family Cheirogaleidae; genus Mirza; species Mirza zaza. Next base: position 7,799 of record VSMD01097124.1, read on the forward strand.
CTGCAAACTAGTACAATCTCTATGGAAAGTAGTATGGAGCTACCTCAGAGAACTAACAGACCTACCATTTGATCCAGCAATCCCACTACTGGTATCTACCCAAAGGAAAAAAAAGACATCAGAGGCCAGGCGTGGTGGCTCACGCCTGTAATCCTAGCACTAGGGGAGGCTGAGGCAGGCAGATTGCTCGAGGTCAGGAGTTCGAAACCAGCCTGAGCAAGACCCTGTCTCTACTAAAAATAAAGAAATTAATTGACCAACTAAAAATATATATACAAAAAATTAGCCAAGCATGGTGGCACATGCCTGTAGTCCCAGCTACTCGGGAGGCTGAAGCAGTAGCATCATTTGAGCCCAGGAGATTGAGGTTGCTGTGAGCTAGGCTGATGCCACAGCACTCACTCTAGCCTGGGCAACAAAGTGAGACTCTGTATCAAAAAAAAAAAAAAAGACATCTGCACTCAAATGTTTACAGCAGCACAATTCACAATCACAAAGATGTGGAAACAAACCCAAGTGCCTATAAATACATGAGTGGATTAACAAAATGTGGTATATGTATACCATGGAGTACTACTCAGCCATAAAAAAAATGATAGGCTGGGCGCGGTGGCTCACGCCTGTAATCCTAGCACTCTGGGAGGCCAAGGAGGGAGGATCGCACAAGGTCAAGAGGTCGAAACCAGCCTGAGCAACAGCGAGACCCTGTCTCTACTAAAAATAGAAGAAATTAATTGGCCAACTAAAAATATATAGAAAAATTAGCCAGATGTGGTGGCGGATGCCTGTAGTCCCAGCTACTCGGGAAGTTGAGACAGGAGGATCGCTTGAGCCCAGGAGTTTGAGGTTGCTGTGAGCTAGGCTGATGCCACGGCACTCACTCTACCCCAGGCAACAGAGTGAGACTCTGTCTCAAAAAAAAAAAGACAAACTATTTATTGTATTATTCTGGATGGAGCTGGAGCCCATTCTTCTAAGTGAAGTATACACAAATGGAAAAACAAACACCACATGTACTCACCATTAAATTGGTACTAATTGATCAACACTAATGTGCACATATGGGAAGTAACATTCATAGGGTGTCGGCAGGTGGGGCGGGGCGAATGAAGGAATGGGTAAATCCACACTTTAACAGATGCTGTGTGTGCTGTCTGGGGGATGGGCACGCTTGTTGGGCAGTGCAAAGGCAATGTATATAAGCAAAGTGTTTGTATCCCCATAATACTCTGAAATTAAAAAAAACAAAACTTGGTACAGTAGTAAAACACTTCAGACTAGTCATAAACTTTGCCCCTGGGGTTAAAGCTTTAGGAATTTTTGCCACAGGAACACCGCAGGTGTAACACAGATTGAGGCTGACCTTTGAGAAAGGTGCCAGGAATCCTGGGACCACACTGTATTGTCTCTTTTGATATTTTACTTTTGAGGTTCTTTAAATTATTATCTGTGTCTGTGTATACTATTTCAGGGGCAGGGGGGTGGGCTGTTTTGAGAATCTGGTGGAAATTGTAGCACCTTTCTCTAAAATAGTACGCATTTACACACACACACACAGTATTTAGAAACGGTTTCACGATGCCCAGGTTAATCGTCCACCTGTGACTTACCATGAGTTTAGAAACTTTTTCTATACTATAGTCTTTTATCATGTATATTTTTATTTACCTTTCATGTGTACATGTTTTATTCCAATGAGCAAGCAACCTTCCTTCAAAGAACCTTGCCCCAGTGATGTGTGTATGTAAGGACCTTGGCTTGTGGGAAATATTTGCCAGTTGAGTCCTTCAAGGCTGCTGTGGTTTACTGAGGACAGGCAGCCTTCCTTTCAACACTCCATCCTCCTCCTCACCACTTTCCAACACAAAGGAGAGCACTATAAGTGTACTTGGACCCAAGAGTCATGTTCTGTTTACTTTCTAGGTATTAGGTTGATGCATTATTTACATATTCCTCCTGCAAATACCCACTCTTATATATTTAGAGAACAAGGCAGTGCCTAGTGGAAAGCTTTATACAATAAAAAAAAAAAAAATCAAGATGTAGTAATAAAAGAATGCATTCTATTATCTCAAAAATTTGTAATGTCTTTATTCCTTCCTCAGCTGTGTACCTTCCCCCATACACACCCACACATGTACTCAGGACCCCCTTTTGTCCTATCCCATGAGTTACTTTGAAAACTGCACTCCTTTCCTCGTGTGTGCTCGTGGAAAAATGAAAGCAGGAATAAACCTAATGTTAATAGAATGGTGGCCATGTGGCTTTTCCTTTTTTTCTTATCCTACCCTCCCTCCTATAAATCTCAAAGGGCCACCTTCAATCTTAACTTTGGAATTTGGAAGGGCTTAACCTCCTCCAGCCTCCTCTTCGTGACTTCATAGGTGATTACGGCCACCTGGTGGCCATATGGGGAAATGACGGCTTGCCCCCCAAAAAAATCTGGTGACAATCTCTATGGAGTAATTTTTTGTCTTGGATCTGAGAAGCAAGGAAAAAGAAACCTATGGATAGAGGCTACAGCATAGGAACCAGACATCCTATGTACATTCTTGGTACTGCCTTGCCTTTCAGGACACAACGTCTCACCCACTAGTTATTATAGACAAGACAAATTCACTAAACATACAAGTTCATTCAATCAAAATTTATTGAGTCATGGGCAATATATGTAACCTTAACACTTGTACCCCCATAATACGCTAAAATAAAAAAAAAATTTATTGAGCAACAACTGTGTGCCCTGCAATAGGAATACAGCAGTAAACAAAACGGACAAGATCTCTGCCCTCATGAGCTTATGGTCTAGCAGCCAGCCAGGCAATTAAATCCATAATTTCACAATTGTAATAAGAACTCTGAAAAATGCTTGGTGCTAAGAGAAGATTTAACAGTCTTAACCTACACTCAGAAATCTTAGACGGCCTCCCTGAGGAAGAAATATTTCAATGAGCTAGGTGGAAAGTGGAAGGAAGAGTGCTGTAAGCAGAGAGAGCCTGTAAAGGCTCTGAGGCAAGAAGACATTTAATTAATTGAAAGCCAGCCAGTGTGCCTGGGGCATGGGGAACTAGGAGGAGTGTTGCTGGAGATATGCAAGGTAGGCAGGGCCTAGTTTATACAAGGTCTTTGAATTTAGGACTTTATTCCAAAAACAACTGTGAGCCACTGAAGAGTCTGAGGCAGGAGAGTTAGATGTTTCAGTTTGTTTTCAGAGATCACTCTGACTTAAGCATATGGAGGGCAGGAAGTTTCCATAGCAATCTAAACAAGAAGTGATGGTGACTTGGAGAATAGAAGATGGGTTCTAGACATATTTAGGAGAAAATCTACTTGATAGTGACTGGGTGTGTGAAGAAAGGAACATGTTTCTGACGAGGTATTGAAGTAGGAGACTCTTCAATAGGAATAGGGACAGGTTTGGGCAGAATGAGCACATCTCATAGGCACAGGTCCTGAGGCTGTGGCTAGAGGAAGAGTATAGCATAGCTTTGGTTCACCAATAGTTTAGGGTTTAATTGAGCAAACAAGATACACATAAAATAATTGTAGAGTTGATTAAAGATCAGAATGATTGATTCAGATAATAATGAACTCCTGCATTCCAGGGGACTAGATGTAAGCCCTCAGTCTCACAGTGAATTCAGATACTGTTGAAGCCAGTAGGCGTGTCCTCACCTTTGTTCATGCCTCTTATAGTCAGCCCCTCAGAAAACTCCTATGCAGCCCACCTGCTGTTTCACAGGGGCCACCTTTCCCTACATTGAGCCCTGGTGCCCCCTGCCATGAAGATGCACTAAACTCTCCCTGAATCTTTTTTGCTTGCTGCTGCCAGGAAGTTCACCTGTTATTCTCAGTTCTCCTCCCCTCCTTAGGTTAAAGGGGACCAAGTCTAGCCATTACCCCCATGGTTGCTCTCTGTTGGAAACCACAAGAGTTTCCTGACTTATTTAGCTCTTCTCTTTACATTATTCCCTGTCAAGCCCCCTCTTTTGGAGTCACCATCTTACAGAGTCAATTCTATCTTCCTCAACTTTCCTAAGTGGCAAGACCCAATGTGAAATAGTGTTTCCTTTTTGCTCCTTTACCAAATTCACAGGCCATCTCCCCACTCTAGTTTTTCCTGGAGTCAGTAAATATCCAACTCTTTGCCTCAAAAAAGTCAGAAGAGAAATTTTGCCATGGGATTAATAAGGTAGTAGCCTCAATAGCTATTGCTTAGATGACACTTAGCCTTCCCTGCCTTGCTGTTGCCACTGGAGAACTCTGCTAACTCCCTTGCAAAGACAGTAACTGCTGACTACACAGCAGACCTACAGTTGCCATTGTGCAAGGAGTCTAGAACAAACCCACATCCCAAATACTTGGTCTGAGAGCAGTAGTTACAAATATTAACACGAGATTAGACATTGACATAGTCCCTCTATATTGAAAAGTACATAGATTGTGGAATTGGGCAGACTTGGATTTGTATCCTGCTTCTGGTGATTACTAACTGATGTGCCTTTGTGCTATTAAACTTTTCTAAGTTTCAAAGGACTTATCTGTAAAGTAGTGGTAATGATATTCATCTTATGGGATAGTTGTCTTAGGATATGTATATAAAGCATCTAGCATAACATCTGCCCTGAATTATCTGACAACCATTCATTTATTTTCTTTCCCTTGGGTTTCAGCTGCCAAACACTCTTGTAGAAGATAAGCCAGATTTATTTATTTACTCATTTTTTTTTTTTTTTTTTTTTGAGACAGAGTCTCGCTCTGTCACTTGGGCTAGAGTACCATGGCATCAGCCTAGCTCACAGCAACCTCAAACTTCTGGGCTCAATTGATCCTGCTGCCTCAGCCTCCCTAGTAGCTGGGACTACAGGCATGCACCACCATGCTTGGCTAATTTTTCTATTTTTAGTAGAGACAGGGTCTCACTCTTGCTCAGGCTGGTCTCAAACTCCTGACCTCAAGTGATCCTCTTGCCTCAGCCTCCTAAGAGTGCTAGGATTCCAGGCCTTGTAAGCCACCACGCTTGATCCCATAAGCCAGTTTTATGTGGTCAATGATAGACATCTACTATTCCTCTCTTTGTAAATCCCCTGCAGCCATCCCATTTCCATCATTGCCAAAAACGTTCTTCAACCCATCATCCCTGTAGGATTTTTCTTTCTCTTACTATCAAACAGCTCTGCCTGAGCTCTGACTATCCTCTTCTACATCTCCCTAATCTAAGATACTTCATCTTGTATCAATCCTAAAAATTAATTCATTTCTAGCATTCTTCCTAAATTTCTCAGAGCAAATTGTAGTGGAGCTGGGGAATAGGACCTTTATACATCAGAAGAGCATGGGAACCACAGGCAAATTCACAGAGGGGAATGAAGGTCTAGGTCCAGATACCCCCTACCCCCACCTCTTTTCCTCAGGGCACAGAAAAAGCCATACTCAAAATATGCTTTAAATATATATGAGCATACATCTCCTTTCCTATAGTTCTGTGAGGTCATCATTGAAATACAGCAGTATTGCAGGTGTGTGGAGTGCACCATCCATATTGAGAAAGTCAAATTCTTCCTCCTCATCCCGGATCCCATTCTCTTCTAGGGTATGATCCATGTTCAAGTTCTTCCCTTCATATTTCCATGTGTAGCTGGCAGCATGTGCGTTATAGGGGAGATACCGGTGTAGGATTTCCCACATTGACTCCAGGGTCCCCACCTGTAGAACACAGAAGGACCCCACCCGCAGAATTCTGGATGGAGTGTGTGTGCATACACACACAAACACACAGACCAAAGGCCAGTAGCCACAATATGATAGAGCCAAGATCAGAGCACCTACTTTGGCAGATAGCAACTGCAGGCACTTTACGGTCCCAGAAATAAAGTTGAAGCTTCAGCATGCAATTAATGGGCCCCAAAGTCCTACCTATCTTAATGGCAGCCACTTCTAACAAACAGGTCAACTGCTCCCTTGTTATATCCCTGCGATAGAGTACAGTAATAAGAGAACCCCACTGCTATCCAAAAGAACTTCCAAGGACCACTATGGCTAAGATGCATGAACTGCTGCCATGGGCTTATAAAAGAATCTCTTGTACCCCTACGTCCCAGACACACCTAGAATTCACAACCCTGAGGACCTAGGTGGTCTGCTTTGCCTCAGTATAAGGAACAGAAAATACAGCTTCCACTGGTTAATGGCAAAATTGATGGCCTGGAGGAGGTTAGCTGGGATTCCCAGTTCCCTGTAACCTGCCCTCAGGCACTGGTTCTCACCTCCAGTTTGTGCTCCTGTGACGTGAGCGTATTAATGATGCGGATGGTCCGGGTCTTGGCCGACAGCCGCCCCACCTCGTAAGACCCCTGCCACCAGGGCTTCCCGAAATCATTGGCCCAGTCCGAACGGGGCAGCTGAGGCGGAACGTGCACAAAGCGGCCCCGCGGGGTGCAGTACCTCAGACAGCCAGTCAGCGGATCTATGTGCTTACGGATCTTTAAAGCAGGGTTAAGGGGCAAGGGGTCGGAGCAGTTACTATTTCAGGCTCTGGCTAGCCCCCGCTTTTGCTCCCCATCCCCGCTCTCCAGTGCCTCTACCCACAACCCCAGGTTCCAGCAGAACTCACATCTTTGGTCTTAGGATCGAACCAGTGGCTGATGTCCTGACCTGCAACTTCCACGATAGGTTTCAGCAGCACGTTCCCTGGGAAGGAGCAGCCACCGTCAGTGCCGATGCCGACCACTCAAGAACCGGGCACCCCCCACATACACACTCCAGCCCTGGCCCAACGTGTGGTCCTTACCCTTATATTCCTCTGCCAGTGGCGTTAGGTCGTACACGTGTCCCAGGTAAGACACCCAGAGGTCTTCGGGTTGGTTATGTTGGGCAACCTCTGCCGGCGTGAAATAGCGACGCTGGAAATACTGAAACTCTGGCCCAGCCACTAGACCCCGGCGCTGCATGGCTCTTGCTCTGTCGGTCACAGCTCCCTTAGTAGCTTCCTCGCTCCTCTGCGTACACTCACTACTACCTCCGCCCTCTCTTGCAGCAGCTAAGGGGAGCGCGTTTACCCGCTGACATGGAAACCATTGTCTTTTTCCGGCCACCGGCCACTGAAATTAAACACTATGCGGGTGAGGAGGGGCTAGGGCTGCGCGTGCTCTTGGGAAACGTAGTCTCATTCGGCATCTGGCATATAAGTATCGAGTAACTGAGTTACATCCTCAGAAGTTCGGGGCGGGGAACAAACACGCTCCGTTTTAATTCAGTGGCCTGGGATACATAGGATATATCTCCCGAGGCAGAAAAACAAGGTGAGGGGACCATCACGAAAGAAGGTATTCTTGCTAAATCCCAGAGTTTCTAAATAATGTGTAAGAAACTAGAGGCAAAGTTCTCGCGATATCATAAGACATCCGGCGTAAAAACCTTTACTGAGCCGCAGTTCTGGAGAAGTAGGAAAAGCTCGCGAGATCTCACTAGGCGGGGGAGGAGTTGTGATCTCGCGAAAGGAAATAGGTTGGGAGCGATCGCGAGATCTCAGACCACCGGCCCTGAAAGGTGCTTTGGAAGTTCAAGGGCCCAGAGGAGGCCCAAAGGCAAATGGCCGGAGCTGGCCCCACCATGCTGCTACGAGAGGAGAATGGCTGTTGCAGTCGGCGTCAAAGCAGCTCCAGCGCCGGGGTTAGCGTGGGCTCAGGTTCGGGGATTGAGGGGCAGTCGGGCAGCAAAATGGGGGGACGGGCGGAGGGGAACTGCAGCTCCCAGCAGCCTCTGGGCTTTGTGTGAGCGCCCCGCGGACTGCCGGGAGCTGTGGTTCCGCGGGTGGGCGGGCAGCCGGGGCTGCGTGGTCTGAGCGCGTGTCCCACCCCGCGCAGGACTCGGACGGGGAACGTGAGGACTCGCCGGCTGCGCGCGCCCGCCAGCAGCTAGAAGCGCTGCTCAACAAGACTATGCGCATTCGCATGACAGATGGACGGACACTAGTCGGCTGCTTCCTCTGCACTGACCGCGACTGCAATGTCATCCTGGGCTCCGCGCAGGAGTTCCTCAAGCCGTCGGGTCAGTGCCCGGGAATGCACAGCCGCCTGGGATTGCGGCGGAATCTCACGCGAGGCATTTCCCCTTCGGGGCCCGACTGCACCCCTGCTTTCCTGGGGTTTATTTTCGTGGCTCAGAAGGGGCGGGATTGATACTGGTCTACCTCCCTGATGCTCTGACCCTTCTTTCCAGATTCCTTCTCTGCTGGGGAGCCCCGAGTGCTGGGCCTGGCCATGGTACCCGGACACCACATCGTTTCTATTGAGGTGCAGAGGGAGAGCCTGACGGGGCCTCCGTACCTCTGACCACGATCGCGCATGCCTTTCAGACTTTATTAAACCTATGACTGAAGTGACCTGTGTCAGTGTAGCTGGGATGCCAGGACAGGGATAGCACACCCCACCCTAGAAGGGAGGTTATCTGAGGTCGGGAACACTCCCAACCTTCCTCTCCCAATTTGGATATCCAGGGGTGCCAAAGGTTCCCTCGAGTTCGAGGGTGGGGATGGTAGACAAGGTTGAGCTGCGGACCAACAGGCCCCAGGGTGGGCCCCTGCATCTTTCCTCCCACGCTGCTGCTCCAGAATTGTGGCGGGAGGGGGTGTCATCCTGCTCCGGAAGGCCCATTGTTTCCCACCCCGGCCTGGCAACACCGAGTTCCTCTACGCTGAGGTCAGAGAATGGGCTTGGGTCCCCAAGGGGAGCAGGGATAGCGGCTGAGGCCGGGCCCCCTCCGCTCTTTTGATGGGGAGGTGACTGGGGTCAGGGACAGAGCTCTGAGGTCTGGCCAGGAAGAATGGACTAATGCGATAAGGGAAGGCCAGGAGGCAGAAGGATGCTCCGGTCTGCGCATTTGTAACTCCCGGTTCATGTTGTTTCCTGCTCCTGAGCACAGGGCGAGGGTGATGTCTTATTTGTGCCACCCCTCTGTTCACAGAGCACAAATTAAGTTCATTAATTCTTTATTGACGTTTGAGCACCCCTTGCCCTCCAGCCCTGCCCCCTAGCTCGGTAAATACTAGAGGAGCTGCACCAGAAAAGGAGGGCACAAGATTCAGTTATCCTATTCACTATAGGGGTGTGTGTGTGCGCCCGCGCGCGCATGTACAGGGTCCAGCCCAGATATTCAGGATTTAGACGTGGGTAGTGAGAGGAAAGTGGGTTTTCCGGGGTGTGGAGATTTTCACCAGCATTGGGTTCCTGACGATGTTGTTCTCTAAGGGGATGCTAGACCCGGCTCAGGCAGGGGTGGGGGCAGGGCAGAAAACCCGGGAACTTCAAGTCCTTGGGCGGAAAGGGAGGGAAGGCTGCCGTCTCGGTTGCTCTTGACTTGAGGTATCCTCAGACCCAGACTTTTCCTGATGTGGGAACGGTTGGGGACCCTGGTGAAGCGCGGGTTTGCAGCGACTGCGGGGCGTGCCGTCGCCGATAGAGGGCTCGGCTGTAGGGTACAAGGCAGTCAGCCAGGCGGAGGCGCAGGCAGAGGCGGCGGTAGCTGGCCAGAGCAAGCACCAACAGCGGCACGAGGAGCAGGAATCCGGTGACCAGCAGGGCCGTGAAGCCCGGGTCCCGCAGGTGCGCGGTGCAAGGGGGTGCCTGGGATCGCAGGAACTGTGGGAGGAGAAGAGGCATCAGGCCCAAGCGGACCTAGGACATACTGTGTACCGGGTGGGAACAGCCCAGGCAGAGAAATTGTGGCCCACAGATGACACCGCCCGCACCACCACACACACCCACACTGCACACGCGTCCCGGGGGCACGCTCACCTGGGAATGGCAGAGAAAGCCGAAGCCCAGCATGGTGACAGCGGGTAGCAAGATGGTCCCCAGCACCAGCGCCAGCAGGAGAAGATTGAAGGCAGCCACCAGCAGATTCTGGGCCGTTACCAGCACAGCGCAGGCCCAGCAGTCCAGGGGGTCCCGGGGCTCTGGGCCACCGCTGGGAACTGGTCGCTGCGCCCCGGGGACATCCGCCATGGCCCGCCTGGCTCCCGCCCTCCTGGGCCGCTGCCCTTATAGCCCTCTTTCCTGCCCCTCCCCCGGCCTAGCCTCTCCCCACCCCCCTTTATCCTGGAATGCGGCTCTAGGATTAGGCACCCCCCATCCTGAGGAGCAGGCCAGAGCTCTGGACATTCCACAGGCGCCTCGGGGAGGGGCTCGCCCCTCACTAGGGTATGCGCAGTCTTCCCCATCAATCATGCTGTTGCTGCCCAACTCCCGGTACTCTCCCTGCTATCACCAGCACGTTATCAAAACAGGGTTGTTTTTTTTTTCTGGCTTTTATTTTTAATATTAATATTCTCACACAAAAATCACTGAAAATAGGGGTAGGGTTGGGAAGACCCCTCTGCCCCTGGGGCAGAGAGACAGTGCAGTGCGAGGGGATGGGACTGTAAACCCCCCACCCCTCCGCAGCCCCAGCATGGAGAAAAACAACGTAAAGCCCCAGAGAAACTCACCCCGGGGTGTCCCTGCCCCAGTGAGGCCCTGGCCCTGGGCTGTTTCGCGCTTAAAAACAAAAGGGGGTGGGAGTGAAGGTCCGTGTTTTTAAAATTGGCCGGGGCTGGGAAGGACGGGGTTCCTTTTCCTCATAGTTCTTTCTTTAAAACCTTTAAATTTTTTTATTTTATTTATTTTTTTTACAAAATACCATTTCAGTTCCCACTTCTTCCCCTACAGTACAGGAGTCGCTCACCCTCAGGCGGGGTTGGGGTCGGGTTGGGAGTCGGGGGACTGGTCCGAGAAAGTGCAGGACGTAGGGGAGGGGAGCGGGTTTGAGCACCATGAGAACCCGGCTGGAGCCGCGGGCGGACGGGCGGAGACGGTCGGGCCGGGCCCGGACACACACTGGGGGGCAGGGAGAGCCCGGCGGTGGGCGGTCCCTGGAGGGGAGGGCGGGATGGCTTCGGGGTGCGGGAGGTCGGGTTTTCCCAAAAATGAATAAATAGAGGTGAGTGGGACTGTTATAAATTAAAAACCAAAAACAAAAAAGAACAAAAAATACAAATCATAACCAAGTGAATAAACAGACATGTACAGGGGTCACAGCTAGCATTGGAAGTAAAAAAGGAGGTTCCGGGGGAGGGGTAAAGCCCATAGAAAGAATCTCATTAAAAACCTCGGCTGCCGTAACGTCTATGTACATACACTAGCCGCTTGCATCTGCGCCGGGCGGCCGGGCGGCTGGCAGGCGTGAGGGAACCCGTATGCGACCCCCGCCGCCGCCGGAGCCTGGTCCTTGTGTCTGTTGCTAGAAAGGCCAAAGTCGGTGAGGGGAGGCGCTGGTGGGCGAGGGGCTGCCAGCACCCTCCCCCCGTCTCCCATTTTTTTTCCTTTTTTCCTCATTATTTGTTAAAAAAATTTTTTTTCTTAATAAATTAAGTGAGGGGAGCTGCCAATGGGGTGGAAGGGCTGGGCCCAACCCCCCTCCCGGCCAGAGGCGGGACCTAGGTCCAGCCCAGGCGTGTGCTGGTGGCCCCGCGACGCCCTGCGCGGGCGGGCAGGCGGGCGGGGCGTCCGGCCTCATCGCGACGTGCTGGCGGGGGCCTGCGGGTGAGAAAGCGGTCTGGTTCAGCAGCGGCGGGGCTGGGCCCTAGACCCCGAGCGCGCCCCTCACCTTCCCGCCCGCTCGCCCGCGCCCCCGCCCCCGCCAGGCCCTCACCAGCGTGAAGGCGTCGTAGGCCTGCGCCAGCTCCTCAGTGCGGTACTGCTCCAGCACCACCACGCCCTGCAAGCCCGCGCTGCGGCGCCGGGCGCAGCCTTCGCAGTGCACCAGGTACGTGTTGCGGCTGCCGTTCTCACTGGTCACAAACAGGATGTTGAACACCTCCACCTGGGACAGGGAGGAGGGGCAGTCAAGGAGGGAGGGCCACGGTGGGTACCTCAGGGGCGGGGGAGCGGGAGAGCGGGCCCACTCACGTCGCACTCGTTGCAGTAGTAGGCGGGCTCGTCCTTTACCCTGCCCTGGTAAGCGATTTTCTTCCCTGCCCGCACCAGGCTCTCCCGTTGCACCTGGCAGTGCTTCATGGACTGCAGGAGACAGAACCTGGGGAGCGGTGGGGTGGTGGTGAGGCCAGGCTGCCAGCAGGGGGGAGGAGGCGGGGCAGGGTTGGAGCAGGGCAGAGGGGGTGTGGGCTTAGACCCCTGAGACCGCTCCATAGCATCCCTTTAGGAGGCCTCCCGTCTTTGTGCCTGGGTCATCTCTGTCCTATCTGTCACAGTTCAAATTTCATGTGGCTTTTGTCTGTTTGGATCACGGGGAAATCAAGATCTGGAGAGCAGGGACCTTAAGCCTCCCTAGCACAGTAACACTGGGGGGCACAGGGTAGACATGGATCGAGGGAGCTGCAGAACTGTGTGGAGTCAGGCGGGAACAAGAGCAGGGACCAGGGCAGATGGAGATGGACTCCCACCAAACAGGGTTCTCACTTGATCATCTTGAACAAGTCAGGGTCGCTGATTTTGACTGTTCGAGCCACGTTCCAGGACACGTGAATCATGGGTACAATGGATTTGACGTTCTTTACCTCGTTCCACTCATATCGTTCCAGGGCCAGCTGGTACTGATAGGCTGCAAACCAGAGGGGGTCACTATGGGATTCTCAACCAGCCCCCAACCACTGGGGCCCAAGCCCCTTCCCTCACAGCTGGCCATCTTCCCAATCCTCCCACCCCCACCCCCATGTGCTCATTCTCTAGGAGGCTCACTCCCCAGGGGCCCTATCACTGAGAAGCCCTGCACCTGGCCCCACCCTCTCACCGGTGAGGGGCCCCACGTTCCAGGCGATGTTGTTGCACCAGCCAGTGGCCTGCACCCAGTGCACAGTCCCCGCGTTAATCCACACCAGGTCTCCTGGGCGCTGCACGAAGCGGTACACAGGGATATTGGATGCATAGAGGTCATCCAATATTGGCCACCAGGAACCCGTCAAGTAGTCCACGCCGTGCCTGCGGGGTGGCCACAGGGTCAGGTGGGAACCTGGAGACCGAGGGACAGGACGCAGTGGGGTGACTAGCAGGGGAGTGGCACGCACCGGTCGCAGAAGGCGCTGATAGTCTCCCAGTAGTGCTCGTGCACAGCGAACCACTCACAGTCACCTGGCCCAATGTTGATGTTGACGGAGCAGAAGTTGTTGTTCTCTTGGTGGCCTGCAGGGGGCGACAGAGAACGGCATAGCTGGCCAGATCAGCGCTGCGCCCGCGACAGCCCCGCCCCCTGCCCTCATTGGGTGGCGACTGACCGTCACCGCCAGCCCCTCCTCTAGCGCTTCCCTCACGCCGCACAGGCATGGAGCGTACCTGGCGTTCGGCTGCCGGGCACCTTCATGTACAGCTGCACTGTGTTCATGCCCAGGATGGTGTGGCCCACGTGGCTCAGCATGTTGCCCGTAGATGTTACCCGCATGAAGGCAGGCAGCTTCAGCAGCTCCTGCAGTTGGGGCTTCCACCTAAGGTGCGAGAGTGAGAAAAGTGAGAGGGTACCCCTGATTCCCAGCCCACCGGCACTCATGCCCCAGCTTTGCTGGCCTCAGCACACTGACCGCTTGGCATCAGACAGGTCGATGTTGGTGCCAAACTTGATGATGTGATGGTTCTTCGGGTCTGGTGCGCTGCTGCGGGGGCGAAGAGCACAGGTTGGTGGAGAGCAAAGGGAGGGGGAGGAGTCAGGAAGGAAAGGGCATGTCTGTACTGTACCTAGGAGGGGTTCCTGTGGTGCTGTCCGGCTCTTCTGACTCCTCATCCTCACTCTCCTTCTCCTCCTGCTCAGCCAGAGGAGTACACAGGCCTGGGTCGGTGACCTTTCAGGAGCCTTCCCACTACAGCCCCTGATCCCAGCACCCTGCCTCTGCTCGTGCTCCCCTCTCACCTGCAGCGACTCCTGGAAGGACGAGGCTTGGTACTGTGCATACTTGGCAATGGTGGTGTGGGAACGGGAACTCTCGCAGGGCCAGATCTGTCGTGTGCCAGTCAGATCCCAGTTCTCATCTGAGGGCTGCTGCACCTGGGTGCGCACTTCCACGGTGTGCTCGCCACTTGCCTCCACCAGCGTCTTGGTGGAGAAGAGGCCCAAGTCTGCAAGGGAGGGCCGAGCAGGGCGTCGGGGCAGAGGCAGAGGACAGGGACCGAGGACCCAACTGACTCTTTCCCTTCCTACTGCCGAGGCCTCTGACAGGATGGACAATGGCTTGGCGAAGCTCAGCCCAGGAGGAATAGGCAAGAACCCCTGGCCCCACAGGAAGCTGGGAGGGGTGGCCTCTATGTGGCTTCTCACCAGCCCCCTTTCTCCCACAGCTGTTCAAGGCTCAGCCCCTCAACCAGAGTCTTCAGGTATGCATTTGGCCATGTGTGCAGAGCACATGGCACACAGTACGTGCTCAGTGAATGACAGCTTCTTTAAGTTACTATTGGATCCAATTAAAGACTTAGTTAAGTGAAAGCCTGAAATGTGCTTCAAATATCTTAGTGGAAGGAAGGGAGGATACATGAGTATAAAGGAAACAAGATTGATCCTTATATTTCTGTATGATTTCCTCTACTTTTGTATGTTTGAAATTTTGCACAATAAAACATTGAAAGGAAAGCCACAGGTTTTCAGGAGTTTTCTAAAGTCTGCATTCTTTTCATCCTTAATCACCAAGAAAACCACAGTGAATCTCACCAGGCCCTGAAATATGTCCCCTTCCCATCTGCCCACTGCTGGGAACAGACGGATGGAAGAAAAGCCCAAGGCCAGCTGACCCATCACTCAGAGCACTTCTCATAGCCACTGTCCTGGGTCTTTAAGTGTGGGGGTTCTCAGAGGGTCCCATATGCCCCAGATCCCTGCAGCCCTCCCCACACTTTCTGCCCCCCATACTCACTGAGCCGCAGGGAACCCGCCAGGCCTCTGATCACGGTGATGGGGTTTCGAGGGTCTGTACAGAACTGCAGCAGGACCGGCGAGAAGGCGTCCCGTTTGCTCTCCAGCTGAGAGACACCAGGAGAGGCTGGGGTCAGAGCCCTAGCCCAAGGCTCAGAGCACCCCATTTGACCCCAACGGTGTCTTAGAACCCTCTGGCAGGGGTGGTTCTGAGGACAGATGGCACACATACATAGATGCTGGGTGTAGGGGGGTTGAGTTTTTCCCGGGGCAGCTTCTCCTCAGTGTTGATCTTCGGTTTCACAGACTGGGCAGGGGAAAGGTAGGACTCTCGAAACTTCCCTTTCACCTTCGCATTCCTGTGGGAGGACAGTGGAATGAGGACAGAAACATCAGGGTGATGGGGCCAAGTGTGCAGCCTTGTGGGTGACAGCCCCCAACTCACTTGCTGGCACGCACTACATCGGCAGCACAGTGACTGATGGTGAGGTCTGCCATGCGCAGCCGCCGCTCCTCCACCTCAGAGGCAATAAAGGTCTCCTTGTCACCACTTTCTACCTTGATGAGCCGGATCTTCAGCTCCTTGGGGGGCCCCTCACTAAGTGAGCGCAGCTTCAGCATGTCAGCCCGGCTAACGCACGGTGGCCCTGGAGCTTCCTCCCGAGCCTTCTTTCCAGGGACAGGGGCTGATGGGGGTGTGGGCTGGGCAGAAGGTGCAGGGGTTGGTGGAGGGGCCGGAGCTGTGGGTGGCTTCGCCTTGGAGGCCCCACCAACATCAGGCCGGGCCTTCTCACGACCCTGGATCTCCTCGCTCTGCAGGTCCAGGTTCCCCAGCACCCGGCGGCTCTTTTCTTTGGGGGCCTTGGCCTTAGCCTTTGCCCTGCCCTCACGGGGCCGGCGACCCACAGTGTCCTTACAAGCCCGCCTGTGGCGCCGATGCTCCTTCTGGTGCTCCTTCTGCCGCCGCTTACTGCTGCCTGACCCTGCTGCTGCCACCACCCCACCACTCTCCTCCTTGGCCTGTGCGGGAGGCAGCAGTCGCTCAGTCCCACTGTCCATTGGGCCCGCTGTGTCCACCGGGTCTGCTGGGTCTGTGGCACTCCGGCCCACCCGCTCCACAAGGGTCTCACAAGCCCGACTGATCTCTTCTAGCACCTCAGACTCAGAGCGAGCAGGGGGCAGCGGCAAGAGTGGGGGCAGCTGGGTGGGGGTTGTGGGGCCCGGGGCTGGCTCTTCACCTGCCCTGCGCTCCCGGGCCCAGGGCCCGCTTGAGGTAGAGAACTGAGATGACGAGGAAGCAGAGGGCTGTGGGGAGCCCTGGGCGCTAGGGGCCGCTGAGGTGGGTGGCGGGATGGTAGCACCTGATGGGGGACCAGGGGAATACTGAGTGGTGGGCAAGGGCCCAGGCCGGGTGGGAACAGCTGCTCCAGTCCCCCGGTAACAGTACTTTTGTCCCTCCAGCACGGAGGCCAAGGATTTGAGCAGGCTGGCCGGGCTGGCTGGTGGGGGTGGTGGTGGGGGTGGTGGTGGCTGTGGCTGGGGGGGTGGAGGAAACTTGGCTAGAGGCGGCGGTGGTGGTAGGGCTGGTGGTGGCTTCTTCTCCTCTTCCTGGGTGGCTGTGGTGGTGGTGGTGGTGGTGGTGGCGGCGGCGGCGGCAGCAGTGGGAGCAGTGGTGGTGGGGGCTGTGTCAGTGGGGAATGGAGGCTGCAGAGATGCAAAGGGCTCCTTTAGTGGGGGTGGGGGGACCACGCCTGCCTCCTGTTGTTGCTGCTCCTCCTCCTTTCGAATTGATTCATCCAGCATCTTCATGATGTTGGCCAGCCCGTCAGGTAGGATCTTGAATTCGGCTGGCTCCTCAAACTGGTCCTCCAATGGGGTAGGGGGAAAATCAAAGAGTCGCGGGCCTCGGGCAGGCAGCTCCCCAACGCCGGGCGGCACAGGCTGGGGGGCTTTACTCAGTGGGCCTGGGGGTGGCCCCGGCCCCACCTCGGGGGTCTTTGGGAAGGAGACCCTGGGCCGGGGGCTCTCCGGGCGCCTGAAGCTTCCTGAGGTATTTTGGTGACAGGAAGAGGGAGGGGCTGGAGGCAGGGCAAGAGTCAGGGGTGCAAGAGGTGGGTCCTGGGGGCTCAGTGTTGGGCTAGGGGGCCGGGGAAGGGGGTCCATACTTCTGGCCAGATATGGAGGTGGGGGAAAGGACACAGGCCCAGCAGGGCTGCTACTGTGGCTGCCATTGTTGCTGCTGCTACTGCTGGTGGTTGGGGGAGTGGGAGGGGTGTGCGAATCCTGAGTGCCCACAGAAAAGCGGGGGGCCGGAGGCCCCAAGAAGCCCTCTCGGTGGGGAAGGGGTGGTGGGGGAGGGCAAGGGGGTCCCTCAGCCCCGAAGAAGAGCTCCTCTAAGATTTCTCCATCCTCTCGGGCTGCCCGGCAGGCCGGGCCCTTCAACCAGGCAGGGGGTGGTGGTGGGCGTAAAAGGCGGGGACACGGGGGTGGAGGGGGTGAAGGGGGCCCAGGTGGCAGGGACAGGTGGGGAGTGGCAGCGGGAGCCCCCAAGAACGGTTTCCGACTGCTGTGTGCCAAGGGCCCCAGGCGGCCCTGGTGAGAGGAGACCTCCAGCGCGGGAGTTTGGTAATGGTCAGCGCCGGGCTGCAAGTGTAGGATGAGGCAGTCAGAGTGCTGCTCTGGCCACCTCAGACCAGCTCCACTGATCCCCCACTCCACCCTCTACCTGCAGCTGTCACTCACAATGCCTGGGTTTGGCTCCACACCCCGGAGACCGGTGTTGCTGCTGCTGCTACTGCTGCTGGTGGTGGTGGCGGTGCCGGGGAGGCCAGGGGGCCGGGAAGGGGCGTAAGGCACGCAGGCGGTGGTTGCTGCTGGTGAAACGCTGGAGTCCATCCGCGACCTCTGAACTCTGCTCTCTCTAAGGTCACTTCCGGGGGGACGGGTGGCAGGCAGGCAGCCATGGCTCTCTGCTCCTGGGGGGCGGGGGCCTGGGCCTGGGGGTGCGGCCGGGACCAGCCGGTGGCCAGGGGGGTGTGAGGTGTAGGCTGGAGCTGGGTATGGATATGGGTGAGGCAACGAGTGCCGCTGCTCCTATGGGAGATAAATGAGGACACAGGCTAAGAGAAGACCATGGGATTTGCAAGTAAAAGGTGAAAGGCAACATACAGGGGCTTACCTGGCGCTCTGGGGGCACTGAACCCTTGCGCTCAGGGCCCCAGGCATCTCCATGCAGGGTACTCCACAGTCCTGGCTTGGTCAGCTGAAACGGGGGGCTGGTGGCCAGGCCAGGCAGGGGTGGTGGTGGTGGTGGCGGCAATGGAGGTGGAGGCAGTGGCAGCCCTGGGGGAAGGCCAGTCTAGGAGAAAAAAGGGTGTGAGAATCCCAACTCTTTGCCCCAGTCCTGCCTACTTACTGCCTGCTGGTCCACCTATAAGCATACCTGTTCAGAGTTGCAGCCTCTCCTGCGCTTGCCTCCGGGGCTGAGGCCCTCCTCCCCTGAGGGGCCTGAGAGTGCTGCAGGAGGCACAGGCTGCACCACTGGGGGTTCAGCAGCTCGCTTCACTGGGGGACCTCCCCGCTTGGCCCCATAGTTCCGCTTGTGCTGAGGACAAAAAGAGAAGAGAGAATGGCACGAGTGCAGGCCTAGCCCAACCCTCCTCCCTAGCCCACCCAGCCCCAGCCTCACCTCAAGGTGCAGCAAGTTCCATACTTGCTCCAGAGGGGGCAGGACCTTGGCTCGGTGTTGGCAGGAACCAGCATGAAAGTTCCAGAACTGGGCCTGGGGGAGCACAGGGCAGAAACAGACATAAGGTGGGGGCACTAAGCCAAAGGCACTATCCTAAGCTCCTATGTACTGTCTCATCCTACCTGCTGCAGTCGGCCAATGCGGGGCCCCAGCTCAGCAAAGCTTCCTCCATATCGAAGGGCACTGTGGTAGCAGCGTATGGCCTCCTCACTGTCATGCTCTGACTCGTACAGCTGCCCAAGCTGTTCCCACAGCCCTGGCTGGGCTGGTTCCCGGAGCAATGCCTGCACACAGCCATGCAGGGATTCCAGCTTCCCATGGAGGGGTCTTGAGGTGGGCGTCCTATATAACAGAGCAGTTGATGGAGGGTCAGGCTTGGGGAAACTCTTTCAAGGCCCCAGCCTTACCTCCTATCCCCAGAACCTTCAAATTCCCCACTCACCCTGAAGCATAATATGGTTTGCTGGGGTGCCCAGAGCTACTGCCATGTGAAGGGGGTAGGGGAGCAGGGAGCAGGGGCTGCCCAATGCTGGCTGAGCATCTGGAGAGAGAAGAAGTCTATTATGTACAACAAGAAGGAGCAGTCTTGTCCCTGCCTAGGAAGGAGGGGACTTCAGAAATAAGAGCAGTTGAGGACTGCACAGAGACCCACAAAATGAAACCCATGGAGAATGATGACATGGAGATTGAAGGATATAGAAAATGAGAAGATGAATGCCTCAAGAAGGAGAAATGGTCCAAGTTCTCACCTGCCTCCAGGCAGCCATGCGCTACGAGGAGGGGGATGAGGCGGGCAGGAGCTCCAGGCCCCAGCACAGCTCAGGCCCCCAAGGGCAAAGGCTTCCCGTGCAGCGCGGGCCCCTGGAGGGTCCACTGCCCGATGCATCCAGCCTGAGTGGGGATAAGAGATTATGCTCTTACTGGAGGCAAAACCAGAGCTGCCAGTGTACATCCAGCTAACCCAGTCCCAGACTTTCCCTTACCAGGTCAGCAGTGGCCCCAGGAGCCCTGGAGATCGGGCACGGCCCCCTGCCCCAGCTCTCTGGGACGATGGTCCGGCTCCAGCCGCTCTGATGAGAGTGCCCACTGCCCCAGATGGCCGCCTGGGGCCTTTCACAGCCAATTCTACAGAAAGAAGGAGAAAAGGGAGTGAGGTGAGATGGCCAACACACAGGGCCCAGGGGCTGGGTTGGGCTGGCTGTGGCACCCACAGGTCTGTCATTTGTGCAGGGAGCCTGGCCTTGGCTTTCCCTAAGGGGAGGCCCACCAGGCCTAAGGAGCCCCTAGAGGGCCAGTAAAAGTGGCTAGGAGCCAAACGGCCAGTCGGTGGGACAGGGCAGCTGCACTGCCAGATTTCCAGTCCGAAGCCATAGAGGCCAGCCCGCAAGGCCGCCGCTTACCCGGCCTCCGTGGGAGCGTCCTCTCACAGCGCCGGCGAGCTCCCAAGATCTGGCCAATCACAGGACTTCCTCTCTCCCCAGAAAGCCAATCATCACCCGCGTCTCCGCCTCAGTAACAGCCTGGCCGGAACCAATCGGAGCGAGGTTAGTCCGGCAGGCAGCGGCCGGGGGAGGAGGGGCGGCGGAGCCGGTCTGACGGGCTCGGCCTGGGGTGACCCCGATGTGACCCCGCGGCTCCCGTCTAGGGTCCCCATCTTGGATCTGACCCTCAGGCCGGCAGGGCAAGAAGGCCAGCAAGGACGAGTCGCGTGCGGCTGACGGCAGTGAGTCGCACGGTCAGCCCGGCCTGGAGGAAGACACTACCCGCAAGGCTCGCGCAGCCACTGAGCCACCGGTGATTCCGGCCAGACCTCTCCAGTCGCCCTCCTCCAGGCCACCGCAAGACCGACGGACAGCAGACGGACGCAGAAAGCAAAGACATGCCTCCCCTTCTCGCTTCACCTCGCCCAGTGACTGACCACTCCCCTCCACCCCAAGCGCCCCTGGGAACTGCTCAGGACTGGCCGGCCACCGCGACTACTACGGCACCCAAACCCTCCCGCGCTGGTAGCAGAGCACTCCACCCCCACAGCACCCGACCGGATCCCAACCGTGGTCAAGCCCCCAGCCTCATACCCAGTTCCTCCAGCTCCTCCACTTTCCCTGGCTCTCTGGGTCTTCAATACTGACCGACCCCCAAAGCAAAACTCGCCCTGTAATCCCCCAAATTCCGAGAAGTCGCACACCACAGTCCCGAGTGGCCCCTCTCTCGTGGCTCCGGTATCCTCTATGCCCTTCCCCGCTGGGGCCACGCGGTTCCCCACGG
The DNA here is from genome assembly GCA_008750895.1 of Mirza zaza. Taxonomy (NCBI): domain Eukaryota; kingdom Metazoa; phylum Chordata; class Mammalia; order Primates; family Cheirogaleidae; genus Mirza; species Mirza zaza. Next base: position 28,698 of record VSMD01097124.1, read on the forward strand.
CCCACGTGGCCCCCGCCCCCCAAGGGAGGGGGGATTTCGGGGGTTGCCCGTGACGTGGCTACTTGCGCAGCGGAAGCGGTGTGTGTAAGTGTAGGGGGGGTCCTAAGGGATGGAGGAGGGCGGGGCCCGGCAGGCAGTGACATCACCCTTGTCCCACTCTCACCGCCCACTCCCTTAAAGAACCCAGAACCCGTTTCACTTCCTCCTTCACGCCCCCCCACCCCTTCCCGTAGGTGCTGGCTCAGACCCACGACGGACACAGCACTCCCCTCTTCTGGGCACCTTCCCTTTAGCCCCAGCTCTTCCTTCTCGCCTTTCTAAGCCCAGGAGCTGCGTCCCCGCGCCTACCCGGCGTCCCCGCAGGTAGGGAGCCGGCTCCGCTCCCGGGATCGGTCCATTGAGAGTCTAGAGTACAAAGAGCGGCGAGAGGCGAGTGTCGAGTACAAAGCGGCGGGGGCGGGGCCAGTGCTCCAGCTGGAGCAAGCGCCGGGCAGGAAGCCGGGGGAGAGAGAGCGACTAGGGGCTGGGGGCGGCTGGAAAGTTCGCCTTCGTTAAGAGAAGTCTGCACTGTGGGGAAATTTCCACCCAGCCCACAAGGTCGGACGGGTTTCTGGTGAAAAGAGCCTTCCCTCCCGCAGGGGCAAGGTCGTCTGTTTGCAAGGAAACGCTTGGACCTTACAGGTCCCAGCGTGCCACTCTCCGCCGAGCCCTGGTGGATGCTTGGGCCCCGCGGACCCTCTCTGCAGTTCAAGCGGAGTTTCTGTCAGAACTCTCCTCACCAGGGGCAGCAGCCTTTCTATCAGTTAGCAAACACTGGGACTAGTACAGTATTTAAATGCAGTCAAGTATAGCCCTGGCTGGCTGCCCCCACCCAAATCCCGGGGTGGGGGTGGGGAAACCCATGCATCAGACACGGGCAAATGCAGAGCTGAGGGACCAGACATCAGAGGAGCAGATCCCTACTTGGGAAGTAGTGCCGAGGGTGCTGCCAGTTACCAGGAAATGCAGCTTCCCCTTCTGCGATGATGACACTTCCCCTCTGCCACTTCCCCTTTCCCACGGGGAACTGACTCAGCTTTCCCTAAATCAGCGATTCCTGTCCCTCAAGCCGTGGTCTTACACCTTTATCCACACACCCTCACGCCGGCACCCAGGAATACAAAGCCCTCACTGGAAGACAAAACTTCCTGTACACTAAACACACACTCATTCGCGCCAGCCAACTCGAATCCTTGTCCCCACCCGGGACCCAGGCGCCTGACTCCTCATCCGTCCCCCATACAAAGCCCTCCCTTGGGGTCTGATTCAGGCTTGGGATGGGGGAGTATGAGTCACCCAGAAAACCTTCCCATATTCCCACTGACTCAGCCCCCGCCTCCCTGAACACACACAGACACACAGTCAGAGGCAGACACAACTCCTCAGCCCACACACTGTTCACCACCGGTCCCGCGGAATTTCCCGTCTCATCTCCCCCCCCCCCCCCCCCCCCCCCCCCCCCCCCCCCCCCCCCCCCCCCCCCCCCCCGCCACAATGGCCCCTCCCCGCGCCGGCAGCCCAGACGCCGCGCTCACACCTGTTCCCCGGCCGGCTCGCGGTCCACTCTCACCTCCACTCTCGCTTTGGAGTAAGAATAGCCCTCTCTGACTCCCAGTGTCCATACTAACCAAAGGCAGGGGACAACCACGGGCAGGCACAAAGACTGACACCCACAGACTCCTCGAAGACAGATGAGAGGTAGACGCACGAGGCCAGAGCCAGGCTAGGGGGCCGAAACACTTCTGGGGGGCTGACATTCCAGCCTCTTCCAACCCGACCCACAATCCCTGGAGCCAGCCGCTCTGAAAGGGTTAATTCTGCTCCTGCCGAGGCCACGCCCTCTCCATCCGGGCACTCCCGGCAAAGCCCAGCTCCACCCCCAGCATCCGGGCTCTGGACTAGGGACTTTAACCGACCCCCCCTCACCCCCCACAGCCCCAAGGGAGAACCACTCCATCAATCACACCCACTTAACTCTCTCCGGGCTTGAGGCCGAGGAGCCCCTCCGCGCAGCGCCCCAGCCACGCGGGACGCGTGGTAAGAGGCTGAAGAGCGCACGCAAACTCACAAGACAGTCAAAGCAAGACCCCGCAGATAGGGTTTTACTGAGCAGGCAGTTAGCGGGCACGCTGCACGCCCGCAGAGGTGGGGCGGGTCCGGGACCCTCGCCGCATCCCGTCTGCCCGTCCTCATTCTGCCCGGTGGAAGCGAGGGGTTACAGGCTCGCTTCTTACCTGGGGGAGGGGGAGGCGGAGGGGAGGGCTGCCGGCGGAGGCTTCGCTGTGACTCAGCCACCCGGGCAGGCCGCCCGCCCGGGATTCCCTTCCCCAGCCTTCCCCCGCTGCCAGCCCCACCCCGCCCCCCACAGAGGAGTGACGGTGCCGGCCCCGGCCCGCTATGTGTCACTGCAGGCCTTGTGTCTGCCTCTGACTGAGCGCTGTGTTCGTCAGTCTGTCTGACACGGTCGGCTGTGTGTGGGTCCCGGTGTCTGTCTCCGTGTGCACCTGCATATCTGCTCATCTTGTCTCCCACAGTGCCTGTGTCTGACGCGTTCCTGTCATTATCCCTGTCTACACGACTCCGCGGGGTTGTCTCTGTCTGTGTGTCTGCCTAGCTCCTGTCTCGGTCTTTTGTCTGGGTCTGCCTCTGCATCACTAGCGTGATCACGTGTGTCTCTGCACATGCCCTTCTGTGTTTGCCTTCATGTTCCTGAACAGAATCAAGGAAACATTGGAGCGGGCTGACCCTGTTGACTCCTCGCTTCACTCCCCTGAATCCTGATGTCTTGCTGGGTCACTGATCATTCTATTTGACTTAAGTATTTTGGGGGTCTGTCTGCCTCAATCAGTTTCTGTCCCATCCCTCAACATCCTTGCTTATCCTCACAGCTCCCTGAGGCTCCCATTATAATGACAATTGCTAGCATTTAGTGAATATCTATTACATGCCAAGAATTACATTAAGCACTTCATGTGAATTTTTTTTTTTACTCTTTCCCAAAACCTGACATAGGAGGTACTTTGGTTACCCCATTTTACAGATTAGGAAATTGAGGCTCAGAGGGGTTAGGTAACTTGCCCAAGGTCATTCTGCAATTGAATGGAAGAGCTGGGCTTCTTTCCAGAGCTTCATTCTTACCACTTTTCTAATACTACCTCTGTCCTATTCTCCCTCACATGGTTTTAGTCTCACAGGCCATCTTCCTCTCAGCTCTGCCCAATGTTACCATCCCAAATGTCTCATGTCCTCTAGAAATGGTGTGGGCAGGAGGCTGTGTTGAAGATTTCAGAAGCCACAGACTTCTTGGCAATGAAGCTCATTCAGTTAACATGTTATTCAACACAAATCCACTGAGGCACCCCAAAGTGCAAACCATCATGCCAAATAGTGAGAAATACGTAGAAGAAAACCACACAAGAAACACAATGAGTAATGAGGAAGAGCAACACACACTGAGAGAACTTAAGTCCCTGTCCTAGGGATCATTTTCCCTTTTCTCCCACAGAGGAATAGGAAATGAAGCAGGGCCTTGGGCAGAGAACTGGCAGGAGAGTGGGAAGCAGAAGAAGAGTAAGACTTAGTGGAGCGAATACTATCGTTCAGTGGGGAGACAGTGGACAGAAGGGATCTGGAATGAAAGGTAAGATACCAAGTTTGCTGTGGCCACAGTAAGCTGTTGTGGCAATGTTCTCCATTATCTCCCCAAATCAATTGCTAAACACTCTCTATAAGCCAGTCTATTCAACAACTCTTATAGGGCCAAAGCCCTTCCCCTCCCAAGAAAAAATTCTGGGGTATCTCACATCCACTTTTCAGCTTGCAAACCCGAGCTTAATTCAATAAACACGCCAGGTGTGGTGCCTCACGCCTGTAATACTAGCACTCTGGGAGGTTGAGGCGGGCAGATCGCTCAAGGTCAGGAGTTCGAAACCAGCCTGAGCAAGGTCGAGACCCCGTCTCTACTATAAATAGAAAGAAATTAATTGGCCAACTAAAAATATATAGAAAAAATTAGCCAGGCATGGTAGCGCATGCCTGTAGTCCCAGCTACTCGGGAGGCTGAGGCAGGAGGCTCGCCTGAGCCCAGGAGTTTGAGGTTGCTGTGAGCTAGGCTGACGCCATGGCACTCTAGCCAGGGTAATAGAATGAGACTCTGTCTCAAAATAATAAAAATAAAAAAATAAGCAACTGAGTTGTAGCACTTCAGGTGGGGGGGGGGCGGAGATTTTTTGGTGGTAGTGGAGACACTGGTGAAGTACAAGGCTGAACCATCCACAGGAGACACAGGGGAGCTCCATAAAGTAGGAAGGCTGAACCACTCAAACACCACATGGTGGGGAAAACTCAGAATTGGACTGGACCATTCTGAAGAGTGGGCATGATCCATGATCCAGATCATACCAAGCATCTTCAACCATAAGGTGCAGAGTTGGACTGTTGAGGGGAGAAGGTCACCCAGGGGCAGGACTTACCAGATGGAGTTTGTTGTGCCCTGTCTCATTGGAACCAGTGTCCCAGCAATGGGTACAGCAAACCACGGTGGTGGGGTGGGCAGTGCTATGGGGCTGGCATGGTGCCTGAGGGGAACCTAAAAGAAAGAATTCAGTTAAGGGTGGGGTCTCCTAGACTGAAGAATTTCTCTGTGCTCCCTGTCCCCTCTTTAAGGGGAGACCTGGCTTTGGGATTAGATAGGATGGGAGAATCTGTTTCCATGGCAACCATAAAAAGCCATCTCCAAAGTGGTCCTCCAACCTTCCCCTTTGGGACACAGCCTGGACCAGATCATAAGAGGGGCATGCTGTAGCATCTAAGTCTATACTGGACACCCAACCCATGATTGCTCTTCTGCTTGGACCCTCCTGCTGAGACTCCTTGGTGCCTGACATCTGTACTGCTGCCCTGACATCTGTACACAAGCCAGTTTGAGTTCTAGCCCCAGGAGATGCAGACCCTCTTCCTTTAGCTCTGTGTCCCCTCCAACCTTATCAAGACACCAGACAGTCAACCCCACCCTCTGGACTCTGCCTCCTCTTCTTCCCTCAGGCGGGTACAGGCAGGTCTTGGCTAGCAGCACAGGTGGCCAGACTTGATGAACGGGCCCAACAGGGAGGTGTCTTCCTCCTCTGCAAGAACTATGACTCTGGGCCTGATCCTGTAAGTGGCCTCTGCTGCAAGCCTCCCCTCCATACCACCCCTCAAGGCCATATCCTGTTTCCCCATCACCTCCTTCCTCTGTGTGGCCAAGAAGGTGTTAGAGGCCCATGCCCTTCCTTCCCTACCCTCAGAGACAAGAAGTTAGGTCTTTTAACATAAGTCCAAGGCCAAGAATCAGATGTCCATCCTAGGTTTAGACCTAAATCAGCCCTCACCTCAGATTCACTCCTCAGAGACCTGTTTTCTGCTCCCTTACTCATAGTTCTCATTCTCTGCCCTTACAAACCCATACTCTTGGGCTCCCAGTCAAATCTCTATTCCCTGTCCTTCCAGCCCCCATCCTTCCCCCTGCCCCAGGGACTCAGGCCTCTGGCCCCCAGCCTCCATGATGCAATGTGCCGCAAGCTTCCATGGCTGCTGATGACACTGCCCCCAGGGAGGTCCTGTTTCTGACCCATGCAAGGCCCCTTCACTGGGCCAGGGTAGTGGTCAGCTGAAGACCGGACAGGCCAGGCAAGCAAGGCCCTTCTGCTGGAGAAGGGAGCTTGAGGCTAGAAGCATCTTAAGACAGGGAGACTCAGAATGTGGGACCAGGGAGTAAGTATGTATAGCCTATAACATTTGTGTATGTGGTTGTGATGGGGGCAGGGTCTAGTCTAGAGGGAGGGGAGTGGGCAGGCCTAGGACAGACCAAGAGGAGGTGTGAGGGGCAACCAAGGGGGTCAGGGGTGTGTGTGAGGGGTGTCTGGACACCAGAGTGGGGGAGGGGCTAACAGCCATTTAAAGGGCCAGCCCCAGAGCTTTAATCCCTCACCAGCCCTGGCCCCAAGCCGGAGGCTGTAATTCATCTGTCCAACAGCTGGGGTGTGTGTGTGTGTGTGTGTATGTGTGCGTGTGTGTGTGTGTGTGTGTGTTGGGGGGGCATGTGGACGGGAAGGGGGAGCTGGGGGAGGGGCTGGGGCTTTCTTATGCACAGAGCCAAACAACAAAAGGGGAAGCTGAAGGGTGAGCTCCAGAGTCCCCAGGCCAGGCTGCTGACCTGCAGACCTGCTGGTGGCCCCCACCTGGTGGCTGACAGACTCTGTAGTTTGGACTTAGGATTCTTGGCCAAGGAGTCCATGGACCTAAAGGTGGGGCCCTGGAGAAAGCACAGGCTAAGCACCCCCCAGGCAGGCTGTCACCCCTCCTTGTACCTTTCCAGCCACAGCACTGTCCCAGACCTGGCAGGCCTGGCTACAGACTCAGCCTCAAATGCCCTGTTCACCGGCCAAGCCTCCCCAGACATTGCCTGCCGGCTCCCCCGCCTGCCGGCACAGGGTGGCAGCGGCCACACCGAGGCTGTCCCTTTAAATCATTACCACCCTTGATTGTGTGGACGAACTAAGGGCCCTGCCCCCCAGGCAGGCAGCTTGCTACCTCCCCCCCAAATGTGAGGGCCATTTAAAGGGACAACAGAGAGGCAGCCAGGTCTCTAACTGACCCCCACCCCCACCCTACACACACACACACACACACACACACACACACACACACACACACAGACCCTCTCCTCAGCGGCACACAGGCCCTTGCCCCTCCAGGGGGCCCCCCAAATTCCGGTTCTCTCCCCACCCCTAGATACTGCTAGAAGGAGAAGGGGGGGCCAGAGTTGAGGGGGCAGGGAACTAGGGGGAGCGAGAAAAGGACAGGTACTCCCTCCTCCCCCAGAACCCCAGGAGACAGGTTGGAAGGGGGCAAGAGCCCGGAGAAGCAGCGAGACAGAGCCCCAAAAGGTGCCTAGGGCAGACCTAGGGCACACAGGCTGTTGGACTAGGGGAAAGGAATCAGGCTGCACGAGACGGCAGCACAGCCAGCGGGCGACAAGCCCAAGTGGGGGCGATGGAACAAGGAAGGCCAGGGAAAAGAGGCAAGGCCAGGGAAAACGGGGAGACGGAAAGGGGGAAAGGGGTCATCCGGGAGGGTGTGGAGGAAAATCCGAGGGGGGAGGGTGAGCCAGGCCAGGGTTACCTGCTGGGTGTCTGTCCCCCGGCGGTGCCCCCGGAGTCCGGGTAGGGAGGGGGGGGAAGCAGCGGGGGCGGGGGAGTGGGGGCTGGGGGGGCGGGGGAGACGGTCCCTCCTCTGCCTCCTGGGCCTGCCCCGGCGCTTGCAGCCTCTGCCTCCCTCCCTCCTCCTCCCCGTCCCTGAGTCCCGGAGTCAAACAAAGAACTGTAGCAGGCTCTCCCCAACCCCCTCCCTCCTCCTCCTCCTTCTCCTCCTCCTCCACCTCCTCCTCCCCTCCCTCCCTCCCCACCAGCAGGCTCCCTCCTCCTCCCTTCCGGTCTCTTCCTTTAACTACCCGCCCCCCCAGCCCCCTGCACTAGTCTCTCACCACGCACCCACCCCAATCTTTTACACACCCCTCAGCTACGGAAACTGGAGTCCCTTTGCAAAATGAAAGGTTCCAGAGAACAACATGGGAGGGGACTGGGGTCTTGCTTCAAAATCGAACCATAATACAATTATTTTATTTTCAAAGCCAAAGGAATAGTCTTAGCTATTTCCTCTCTGAGAGTGGCAAAAAATAATCCTAAATAAAGCAATACAAATCTGTCTAAAGCCCTCATCAAATAAAGTGCACAAAGCAGTCACAGCTAATCCCCAGCACCCCCACCTCCAAATTAACACAAACTATCCATTCCTCCCTAACAAACTCCTAAAGTCATGGTTAGTTTGGAGTAGGTCTACCACGTATAATAATAAAAATAACTAACACCATTTAATAATAAAAGTATTTCATAACAATGAGCATTCATTCAGTGTTTTTCTGTGCCAGGCACTGTGCTAAGTGCTTTGCATAAATTATCTCATTTTTTTTCCCATGGGCCTGAAGGTAGGTATTGATATTTAAATTTTCCAGATTAAGAATATGAGGCTCATTGAGGTTGTGACCTTTCCAAGTCCCAATAGACACTAAGTGGCAGAGCTGGGATTAGAAACTAGGTCTGATATGACTACCCAAACTCTAAAGTACATAAAGGCAGACACTGATTTTTTCCAATACCATCACCAACCCCAGGACTCCATTGAGAAGGGCAACCATAGCTGTCAGCTGAAACCTCCTCCCCTGAGACGCCAGGGAGGAAACTGGCCCACCCTCCTACACAGTATAATGACCCTGACTATTCAGCCTAATACTGTTTCTTGACCCTTTTCCTCAACTGTTTGCAGGGGTGTGTGTGTGTGCCATAGATTAAGGGGACATCAAGGATGAGCTGGTGTCCAATGAATCCCCCTAACTACACATAACTTTTCTCCTGGGGGTAGCTATCTTGACAATCACTTCCACTCCAAGTCAATGTGGGTGGGAAGGGGGCAATGGGACACTTGGCCATAACAGCAGGTGGGAAAGTAAAGAGACTAGTCAGAGGCTCTTTCTGGGGGTGGAGGCTTGGAGGGGAAGCTCTTCGGTGCCAATCTAGGGAAAAGTGACCCAAGGTTCTCTCAGCCTAGCAAAGGGGCAAAGTCTTTCAGCCACACCACACCCGTGCCCCTCCCCCTCCCAAAATTCCAGGCCGGGGTTTCACACCTGCAGGAGGCTAAGGCCAAAGGAAGAGAGAGGGGAAAGAGATGGCACGGGACTGGAACTGGACTCAGGGCAGAGGTGGGAGGGAATGGAAGGGGGAGGAGATCTCATTGCCTGGCAACCATCCCGGGGCACGTGCACTGGTGACATCATACCAGGCCACCTCTAACACAGACCTTTGACCCCTACGGGGCTGTGGAGGTCTGCTGGCTGAGCTTCCTGGGAAACAGCCTTAGACCTTCTGGGAACCCAAAAGAGAGACGTGGGAGGGAACCCAGGCGTCCTGCCTTCACCTCTTTTACCCCTAATGCGACTCAATCCCAGGGACTCGGCCTCTCGCTTGCCTCCGCTCCTCCGCCTCCAGCCCTGACCTCCCAACCCACATTTCTGACAGGAGTCCCGACACGCCTCTCGGAGACATAGTGCCTCGTCTCTCTTGGGCGAGATCTCGGGTGGGGGGTGGGAGGCGGGGAATGGGGGCACCGGGTCCCGCGGGGCTCCGTCTCTCATCTGCGGGATCCCCAGTGCCCAGCCGGCCGCCAGCCACAATCTGTCTGGGTCCCCAACTGTCCCGCCCCGCCCCGCGCTCTTCCAGGGCGGAGTCTATGGAGTTGAAATCAGGACACGGCGAGAGGAAGAGTTATGTAATCGGGAGAAGCAGAGAAGGACGAGTGGAGACGGGGACAGACAGCCCGAAAGGAGCCGAGGGAGGTGTAAAGAACACCAGGGCGAGTAAGGAGGAAACGTTAAGGATGGCAAGGCTTTTGGTGCACATCAAAGAGCAGGAATTCATGCGAAGAAGGGGCGTGTTGGCCCGGGGGAGTCACCTGGGCCGTCCGGGGCTTCCCGCAGCGCCCTCCCCTCCTACCAACTACAGCTGGGCCCGGGCGAGTGAAGCTTCGGGAAGGGGCTGTGGTACCCGCTCCCTTTCTCTTGGGGAAGCAACCTAAGCCAGAGCCCGGGAAGGCAGCGCCTGAGCATATGGGGCCGGAAACCACAGCTCCGCCCAGCCCACCTGGGAGCGCGGGGCACCAGCTGGGGGGAGGTAGGGAACAGGTAGCTGGCCCTCCCAAGCGAGGCTGGGCATTAATGGTCGCGACCCAGTGAAACAGTGCTGACCGACCCAGACGTCTGGGTCCCCAGGGGCTGAGGAGCGCAGCCCTGTGCTAGTTTACCCAGACTCCAGACGGGGAGCGGGTGACGGAGGGGGAGGCGGCTCGCTGCGCAGGCGCAAGGGGGTGCACGGGCGCGTGCGATGAAAGGGGGGGTGGGCGCGAGCGTGTGGGAGTGCACGTGCGGGTCCCGGGCAGCTACCTCCTCCCTTCCTCCACCTCTTCCCCTCCTCTCTCCCTTTTCCAGTCGCTCTATAATGCCCCTTCCCCATTGGCTGCCAGGGCCCTGATGTCAGGGACGTCTGGTGGAGCGGATTGGACGGAAGGGAGAGTTAGGGAATCTGGCTCCCGAGTCTCGCTCTCCAGTTACTCTGGCAACAGGGCAAGCAACCCCCGGGAGGGAAGGGGAGCCGAGGTGAGCGCCGCGCCTCGGTCCCGCCCCCCGCCGGCTAACCGCCGAGTCCTTTTCTAGTGCAGCGCAGCTCGCTGCTTCCCCTCCTACCTCCCAGGGTTTTCCTAGGCCCGGGAACCAGGGGTCCTGCCCTCAACCTGCCCTACAGCCTCCAAGCCCCCCACTCTCTCTAACCCCCACCCATGTCACGGCCACAAGCCACAAAAGACAGGAAGCGAGTCTACGTTGCTTAGTAACCAACCCGCGTGCCCCCCTCCCCACTACTTACCCCAGCCTCCTTCCTATCCTATGCCCTTTGCCCTGCTGCCCGCAATTTCCTGTGAGGGGGCCCAGGTGACACGAAGTCAAATGAGGGCCTCAACCCACTTTCCCTCAGGCCGGGACGGGGTCTTCAGCTGCTTCCACGGTCACATCCCCCACTCTCACCGCCCTCAGCTCTAGGTGTGCGTCTCGCCCACGCCATCTCGTGGCTACATTGGGAAGGTTTCAGCATCGAGAAGCCTGCGAGTCGTTTCAGGGTTAGGGAACCCGAGACTGCAGAGTGGGGGCAGGACCAAGGATAAGTAAAATAGCGGGCGAGGCCGAGAGAGGGAGGTGCGGCGGGGTGGAGCGGGATGGGGGCGAAGGCTACCGCTAAGGAAGCTCTTGGGGCTCCTAGTGGGAAAGTCAGGCTGAGGCTACATACCTCCCCTGTGGAAAGAAGTGGAGGGAGACTTGAAATGGCCCCGGGACGGGAGACACCCCTAGTCTGACCACATCTGACCTTAACTGGCCATCCCATTGACCTATCTGCAAACTCTGCCCTTTAGTCTTGCCCTTCAGTTAGAACTGCTGCGCCCCCCTGATGTCAGGAGGGGGAATCCCAGCTCTGGGGGAACCGGGAGCCCTTTCAGGCCCTTCTTGACATCCGGAACCCAAGACATCTGCCTCCCAGTTCTTCCCCCACCCCCGCCCTGTTCTTTTGTAGGGGACCTGGATGTCCAGCGCCCCAGTCTTTTTCCCAGTGCCTTTTCCGAGACGCAAACGTCCATCCCCAGCTCTACCCCTCCTACGACTCAGGCGTCCCGCCTCACTACACAGAGATGGTTTCCCTCTTTACAGACGTCCTCGCGGCTCCCCGTTACCTGGTTCTGGGGGTGGGGTCCCAGATGCTCAGGCTCCCCAAGGTCTCCCAGAGGGTTGAGCGGCCCCCCCTCTCCCAGGCCGGGGCTGGGGGGGCCGCTCCGCCCAGTGGCGCAGTAGGATTTTCCAACACAAACACCCGCACCCCCGTTCCCCCAGCCCCGCCCCCTTCTCGTGGTCCCGCCCCTCCTTGCGCTGAAGTCTCTTTCTCCGGCTCCGCCCCGCCTTCTGCCGGTCGCGCTAGCCTCAGAGCCGGCGTTGGGTAGGATGCCGGGCGCGGGTGCCGGTGCAGGGTGCAGTGTACAGTGTACGGGTTCAGCCCTGATCCCTGCCTGACCAAACCCCTATTCCATTTGGATCACGCGCCCTTCTAAAGCAAGCCCCGCCTCACCACTCGAGTCCTGCCCCGAGATTTAGCCACACCCTCTTTAGGCCCCGGCGCCTTGCCCATGGGCTCAAGGCCACGCCTCCTTTCCTCTCAAGGCCGCCCCTTTTCCGCCTTGCCCATGGGCTCAAGGCCACGCCTCCTTTCCTCTCAAGGCCGCCCCTTTTCCGCCTTGCCCATGGGCTCAAGGCCACGCCTCCTTTCCTCTCAAGGCCGCCCCTTTTCCCTCGCTCCTTTCCCCGCGTCGTGTTAGCTCAGTAAAAGATCCCGTACTCCGTAAAGCCCGGGATTCCTCCCTCCCCAAACCCCCACCGCTCCGTTGAGACACTTAGGGCTTGTGGTCGGGAGTTTTACTGCTCTGAGCTCAATACAACTCTTCCACCTTTATGGCTAGGACAACTAGGTGTCTCCAGGGCCCCATCACACGCCAAATTCAGCCATGGTCAGTCAAAGCCTGAGAGAAGTCCAGCCTCAATCCAGGTGCATTATCAGCCTCAGTTCCTAAAGTCCCCGACCCTCTGTCAAGCGGAGAAAAAGGAGGCCTCCTCAGTTGTCCAAACTCATGAGTAGAGCAGTGCCTCTCTTGATCCAGTGATCGGATGTCATGGCCCCGGATCGGAGGTCGATGCCGATGACAAAGGAGGCTCTGTCTGAGCTGCCTGCCCGGTCGGGATAGTAATAGCAGGGGCAGGAGTACATGCCTGGGGGAAAGGAGACAAGGAGTCAGACGCCTGTGCGAGAGCAGAAAAGGAGCTAGTGTGGAGAGGGCTGGCGCAGAGGATGGGCTAGGATCCAGACTAGGGATGGGACAGGCAGGTCTGGGGGAGCTGACCCACCCTTAGCGGTCTTCTTGCGGCTCTCTGCAGGCCGGAAGTGGATCGTGGGCATGAGGCAGACAAGCTGCATGGGCTCTGCCTCCACCAAGCAGGAGTTCTTCCGGTCCCAGCCGGCACCCTCCAGGTACAGGCCCCGAACCCAGACACCATCCTAGGGAGAAATGGGGGCAGGTTTGGGGGAAGGCTAGACACTTAGTTGCCAGCACCCCAACCTGCCACCTCTCTTCTCCCTTCTCATCTGATTATTTCTTCTTTTGCATCCCAGCACCCTCTTTTGCTCAGAGCCCCAAGAACATCTGGCTCCCACCTTGGGTGGATACACTAGGTTGCTGTCATCCACAGTGGAAACGATAAACTCCCAGGAGAGGCTGTCCACTGAAATCTGGGGGTTGAAGGTAAGAGTAAGGGAAGACCCCAAAGAGGAGAGCAAATACATGTCCTCAACTTCCATCCCCGCTTCACAGTTTCCACATTGCTCACATTGTTTTGTCGAGCTGAAGACTGCAGCACAGCAGTGAGGAAACCTGTAGGAAAGGTGAAACCAGACAGCCAGAAGATCACAGGTGGCCGGGCGCGGCTGGCCCACAGCTCAAACTGCTCCACACGCATGGCCAAGTCCCGGGTCCATGCAGCCAGTGGCTTTTGTGAGGGGTATGCCTGAGAGAGGAGGCAATGAGTGTTTACTCATTCATTTCATCATGCATTCAAATCCTTATTTTGAGCACCTAGAGCAGATATAAGAAAACTATGTGGTGTCAACCCCTGTTCCCCACCCATGGGTGGGCAAAGCTCTCCATAAGCCAACTCCCAGGAAAGAAGCATAAAATGGCACCTATTTATTAATAACAATGGCAACAGTAATATTAACCATGTATCATTAATGAAGCACCTACTGAGTGTTGTGTACAGTACTGGGAATCCTTGAAACATTCTTGGAGAGGTTAGTAACCTGCCCTGAATAAGTCTGTAAGTTAGTAAGTTGTGCAGAGTCAGAGAGCCAGATTTCAACCTTGAACCCATCTGGCTTCAATGCCCAGGCTCCCTGTAGTCTGCTACATGCCTCCCTAGAAACAGGAGATTGGGGGGCACAGGGGTGAGAAAAGAGCTTATGGTTGCAGTAGGATCAACAGTGGTGTAATCTTGCCTTTCCCCACAGCGGAGGAACGTGGGCATCAAAGATGCAATTGAAAATCTCTTCCAGACTTGTAGACATGACGATGAGGCCCTGGATGCCTTTCTCCAGGTCTGTCAGTGAGAACCTGAGCAGGTTTAGGTGGAGGGTTAGAGATGGTAGGCCTGGAAAAGTCATCCTGCCAGGGGGTGAAGGCCCTTCTCTGCCCCTCCCACATTCCACAGAGCCCCTGCATCTTACAGGATGGTCTGCATCAGCTTGTTGTATCTCTGGATCTCCTGCAGAAGGACCACATTGAGGGGGGAGGGGTCGAGAGCCAACAGTTTTCGGGTCCCCTCATAGTCGATCATTTCAGGGATCTTCTGCTTCACATCTGCAGCCAACTCAAGGACCTGTGGAGATAAGAGCTGTGAGTGTCACCCTCTCTTCCTCATCACTCCCTACCCCCACCCCCACCCCTACCCCAGGCGTGTCTTTTCTTGCCTTCTCTTCCCTGGTCTGGCCTCCAGCCCTGATGGGTGTAATCTGGGGTTGCAGGGAAAGCAGAGTCTCAAAGAGAGTTCGTGCCTCTGTGATCTGGGAGGCCACATCGGCATTAGGGTGTTGGCCAAAGGCCTCAGGGGGGTCCATGCCGGGCAATAAGCTGATGTATTCCTTGTAAGAGGCCAGACCCCCGTCCTTGGGGATAAAGTAAGTCTCTAATACGGACAACCTGGGAAACCACAACATAATTATCACCACGTTGTGGGGTCCTGGGCTGCAATGCCCAGCCAAGACCCCAGTCTTTATGCACGTCCCGTTTGTCCAACTCCCTGCTCTTGCTCCCCCTCCCAGTCCCACAGACTGTCTTCTCCCAATCTCATATTCTCTGCCTGTGTCCTCTGGCTCCCTGCTCAGTGCCACCTGCCCCTCACCGGTAGAAGGGAGTTGATAGAGACTGTTCACAGAAATATTCATTGATGTATGTGATAAGCAGGCGCCGGTCCCAGTCATCTGTGACATGTCCACCATAGTTGACGCCAGCAATGAGGTACTTGAGTGCATCCCAGGGTGTTTCCTCGTACTCATCCAGATAGAGGCTCAGCAAGTTCTCTGACACCTGTGAATGGTCCCAACCCAAGTCCCACCCCCACCCCCAACATAGTTATGGCAGGAACTCTGCCAATGGAGCTTTAACACAGGCTTTCTGTGAGTAGATATTCCCACAGGGGAGCCAGGGGGTAGGAAGTATAAGGAGAGAGGGCTGGAATGAGGATCCCTGGTTAGTACAAACCTCGAAGTCAGAGTCGTTGAAGCCATAGATAATATTCCAACCAAGCTGCAGGAACTTTTTGCGTTCCAGTAATATAGAGTGGAAGAAGCAGAGTGCAAACAGCAGCTTCTTATATTTGGCAGGTTTGGAGCAGCGGGAAAACTGTGGTTCTGTCATCAGTTGGTAAAGACGTGTCATGTTGGCCTTTAGGCCCTAGGGACAATGAAGTACACAGTTGACATGCAGCATACTCAGCCCTGCCTCTAGCACCATCATGTACAGATGTGGAGACTGTTCACTGCACAAAGGCACTGGCAGAAGGGGTAAGTGGAAGCCGAAATCTAGCCCTTGATCTACATGCCAAGATGTGCACTCATTCACAAGGCTAGGTGCCTGATCTAGTTCAGACACACAGGCACTGTATGGGTTAGGGGCAGGGCTACCTTCTTGTCCCTACACTTTTGTTAAGCCAGTCAAATGTAGCAGTGGGGGGTTGTATACCAACTTTAGTGATGCTAATGTTAATAAGTTCTGATAATCCATGACCATTGGACCAGCCTGTCCCCCAACTTTTGATCCTCTCAGCCATGATGTTCTCAATGGGTAGGCCAACCCAACTGGGGAGTGCCAGAAAATATGAACAAAGTATATACTTGCAACTATTAATTAACAAAAGTGTGCAGAATTATGTGCAAAAGTTCAGTGATGATTAAAAAAGTCATAGTATACCATCAAGGAGGAACATTCTACATGATTGGCTTTATTGGGTTTCATGAACAAGTTGGAATTTGGACTAAGTCTTACAAATGGGAAGGATATGACTAGACTTGAGAGAAGGGTCTTGGTTTCCTGGAGCTGGAAGGAATTGAAGGAGTAAAGACACAATGGAGAAAATAAGTGAAAGGATGAGCCTGGCTGAAGTCAAGTGCAAGTCCTTAGGTGGGAAAAGAAGGTCCATGTATAGACAGAGAGGCAATAAGAAGAGTAGTATTAATAGTTGGAGCCATTTGGACTTGATTCACTAGCATCATGGACATGGAGCCATGCTCTCTCTTGAGTGGACAGTGATTTTTTTTTTTTTTTTTTGAGACAGAGTCTCACTTTGTTGCCCAGGCTAGAGTGAGTGCTGTGGCCTCAGCCTAGCTCACAGCAACCTCAATCTCCTGGGCTCAAGCAATCCTGCTGGCTCAGCCTCCCGAGTAGCTGGGACTACATGCATGCGCCACCATGCCCGGCTAATTTTTTCTATATATATTAGTTGGCCAATTAATTTCTTTCTATTTATAGTAGAGACAGGGTCTCGCTCTTGCTCAGGCTGGTTTCGAACTCCTGACCTCGAGCAATCCACTCGCCTCGGCCTCCCAGAGTGCTAGGATTACAGGCGTAAGCCACCGCGCCCGGCTGACAGTGATATTTTGAAACAGTGTTTTAAGAAGACTTATCTGTGATCAACGGGATGTAGTAGTGAAAAACTTGAAGTAAAAATATTGGATAGCAATAACAAAAATAAAATAATGCCATTTATAATATTAAAACATGTAAAGTATCTAAGACTAAATCTAAGATGCAGACATCTTTACGGGAAAATTATAAAACTTCATTGAAATAAAGAATAAATGGAAAGAGATGGTATACTCATGGATTGAGAGGTTTCCTGTCCTACAGTTATCAATTTTCTCCAAACTGAATAATCCAATTTTTTTGTGAAACTTAACAAGCTAATTCTAAAATTCATGTTGGAGAATAAAAGCTCATCAAACCTCATAAAAATTAAGAATTTCTATTCACCAAAAAATAACAGAAAAGACAAACCACAAAATACATAACTGTCCCCCCACTTTTGACCCTCCCAGTCATGATGTTCTCAGTGTTCTCCTAATTGACAAAGGATTAGGATCTGGAATGTATGAAGAACTATGAAACATCAAGAGCAGTATGAATGAATGTCAAGCACATAATGTTGAATGAAAAAAGCAAGTCACAGAGAAATTTATGTAGCATGATTGCATTAGTGATACAAACTTTTGCGTTAAAATTATAAAGAAAAGAGAATGACACATTCAGAATTCAGAATAGTGGCTTCCTCTGAGTAAGGAGGGACGGTGATGAGATTGGGAAGAAACACACGGGGACTTCAAAGACAATGCTAATCTTTCTTAAAAGGATAATAGGCACACAGGCATTCATTGAATCATGATCCTTCATATCTTGCATATATTTAATAAATATTCTTTTTTTTTTCATTTGTAGAGATTGGAGTCTTGCTATGTTGCCCAGGTTAGTCTTGAACTCCTGGCCTCACGTGATCCTCCTCCTGCCTCAGCTTCACAGAATGCTGAGATCACAGGTATGAGTCACTCTGCTCAGCCACTGCCTCCCACTTTTATCATGCAGACCTAAATAGCACCTGCCTCCAAACTTACACACCTCCTCCCATCACAGGATGCTCAAGCAACAAAGAACCATCTAGCTGCCAGGGCACATACCTCTCTTAGAAGTGAAAAAAAAAAAAAGATCTTTTTAAAAATGCAGAAAATAAATTCCATTACACTGGTAACACATTTCTGAACTATTTGACATTTTAAAAAGGGGCATAGAATATTTGTGTTGGCAGAAAAAAATAAAAGAAGATAAAAATCAACTTTAAACATATTTTTTAAAAAATCGTATTGGTGCCATTAACCAAAATGAAGCGAGGTGATAACCTGCTGGGAGATAGCCCGAGCGGCAGCAGCGAGAGGCAAGGTGGACGGTGCTGGCAGCCCAGCAGCAGTGCTTTGTGATCAAACGGCAATTCAGAGCTGGAACTGAGTTTGGTAGTGGGACCAGAGATAGGGCTTGGAGTTGAAATCATGGAGAGGACAGTTTCCCCGCAAACTTGTGAAAGGAGTAAGTAGAGAATGAGAAAAGTTGGAGGTCGAGGACTAAGTCCTGAGATCCGGCCACAGGCAAAGAGGAGAAGGAGACACAGACGTGATACAGGGTGTGTCAAAAGCGGTGATGTGTCAGGGAAGCCAGGGAGAGGGACACTCAGCTGACTGTGCCAACTGCCCCGAGGTAGTCAAAGAGGGTTAAGAATAAGGAAAGGCTCCCACCCTTACACTCCAATGGTACTTATTTGCTGAGTACCTACTGTATACTGGCCCCTGTGTTTTTCACAGGGTGAGCAAAAAGGATTTTGATTTCAAGTAGGAGCAATGAAAGGCTACTAAAATAATTTAAGTAGGGGCGAGTGGGTGAGGCGCAGTGAAGAGGTGGATTTTAAAGGATCAGTATGATTACATTCAATGATGAGCTTGTAATATTGGAGATAAAAAATTTCAGTAGAGGCCGGGCGCGGTGGCTCAAGCCTGTAATCCTAGCTCTCTGGGAGGCCGAGGTGGGCGGATCGTTTGAGCTCAGGAGTTCGAGACCAGCCTGAGCAAGAGTGAGACCCCATCTCTACTATAAATAGAAAGAAATTAATTGGCCAACTAATATATATACAAAAAATTAGCCGGGCATGGTGGTGCATGCCTGTAGTCCCAGCTACTTGGGAGGCTGAGGCAGCAGGATTGCTTGAGCCCAGGAGTTTGAGGTTGCTGTGAGCTAGGCTGACGCCATGGCACTCACTCTAGCCTGGGCAATAAAGTGAGACTCTGTCTCAAAAAAAAAAAAAAAATTAAATTAAAAAAAAAAAATTCAGTAGAGTTGGAGGGGAGGAAGGAGAAAGAAGCTGAGAAGTGTGACATTAGGAAAAGAATGTAAGGGAAGGCTAGGAGGCAGGAAATTTCCTGGGTGTAAAAGAATGAGTTTGGGAACCCAACTACCCAAACTCTGACTCTGGAATACTTAATTACTTCCTGTGCCTCAGTTTCCTATCTGTAAGATGGGGTGTAATAGTACTCACCTGACAGGTGTGTATGTGGGTATAATTAAAACACACACATACACACAAGGTCTTGCCCTATTGCCTATGCTGAAGCACAGTGGTGTGATCATAGCTCATTGTAACCTCAAACTCCTGAGCTCAAGCAATCTTCCTGCCTCAGCCTCTGAAGTAGCTGGGACTACAAGTGCATGCCACCATGCCTGGCTAATTTTTAAATTTTTTGTTGAGTTGGGGTCTCACTATGTTGCCCAGGCTGGTCTTGAACTCCTAGGCTTAAGTTATCCTCCTGCCTCGGCCTTCCAAAGCGCTGGAATTACAGGTATGAGCCCCTGGCCTGTGTGTGTGTATTAAATGAGTTAATACTTGTAAAGAACTTAGAACAGTGTCTGGCACATAGTAATCACTCAAGAAATGTTAGATGTTACTATTATGTTCTTGGAGTTTGGCATGAAGAGGAGAGAAATGAGGTGGAATTTTTCAGAGGGCAATAAAATCAAACAAAGTCATGTTATGGTTAAGGTTAAGGCCATGCTCTGGTGCTAGCAGGAGGTAAGGTAGAACAGATGGCTTGGAGTGATGCTGGCTCTCTATAGCAACATACCTTTGGTGGCTCTGTGGTCATCTTGATGCTGACCTGCAAGATCGAGATAGGGAAGTCGGGGTGGGGGCTAGAGCTGAGCCAGAGGCGGAAGGAAGGATGAGGATCCTCCACCTGTAGCTGCTCCACCAGCTTGTCCAGGTTAGGCATCCAAGACAGTGACAGGTGGCAGTTTGCCAGGAACACCCAGTGTCCTACAAGGAGATGCTGAGTCAGTGATGATCATTCCCCAAGCCCTACCTGTCCCCACGCTTTCCACCTGGTGTGTGTGTGGGGGGTCCAATACCCAGGTCTGCCACTCCTGAGGCCTTCTAGAGAAGTGGGAGGTGCAGTTCCAGTAGCGTGACCGGGGTAGGAGGTTCTGGGGAGGGGGACCAAGGCTGAGGTAGGGGTGGAAAAAAAAGATGGATACCGACCCTGAAAAACACCATCTCGGAGGAGCCGAGCAGCGATGGGGGCCTGGCCCTGACCCAGGGACAGGGCGTGGAAGCGCTGGGCCATGCCTGTGTGCTCTGCCAGCTGGAGCAGGGCGCTGGTGGGGTCCACGCCCGGGGACAGGATGAACACAAGCGGGGATCGTGGAGTTGAATCTTCCATCACCTGCCAGAAGCACCGGTGTGACCTCAGGCAGAAGGCCACATAACCCATTGAGGAGACCAACACAGAGCGAGGAAGGCAGGAAGAACCCAGGGGTGGTGTGGGCAAGGAAGCCAAGCCACTGACCAACTTCATGTTTAGCACAGGCGGCTCAATGAAGCGGGAGCCAAGGTTGGTGACGATGAAAGAGGTAACGCAGAATGATACCCGGTCCTGGCGCAGGGAGCGAACGATCAGCATCCGTTGCATTTCATTGCAGGCATTTTCCCACTCACCTGGGGATGAGTAATTGCAGGGAGAGAGTCTGGAAGAGCAGAGAATCTCAACACAAGGGCACCTGCCAGGAATGCCCCCTGGGCCAGGAGGCAGGTGCCAGCTGGGGGAGGGAATGAGGAGCACTGGCAGGGCAAACACTTGGGCTGGATGGAGGGAAGGAGAGCAAGGGGGTTTCAGACGCCTGGGTACCTGGCAGCATCGCCTTCTCTGGGGCAGCATTGGTATACCACAGGTGCCAGTCACGAGGATACTGTTCAAAGGAGTTCATGAGACCGTGGAAGTTGGTCAGTTTGTCTAGCTCTGTGATGTTATCCCAGTAGGCATCTGCAAGCCAACTGGTACATGGATTATCCATTTGGCCTTCCCGGTCCAGGACCTAGTGGGGAAGGAGAGAGGAGAAACGGATTAACTAGGAACATCTCAAAAGAGTTATCTTCTCTCTTCCTCCTGCCCACCCTTCCTTCCTTTCTTCCTTCCTTCCTGTTTTTAGAGTGAGAAGCCAAGATGGGTCTTGCATGAAACAGAGGGAACAAAGGAATCCGAGATGGTTTGGAATCCACCTTTCCTGGGGAGTAACAGGGATCTAGGGCTCAGACGCTCTGTGAGCGATCACAGTTCAAATTTAGGAAGCTGGCGGCCTCTGGTGGTTGCATGGTAATAACGTCTCCAGCCTAATAACTTCAATTGGTAGTATCGCCTTTCTGAGAAGCACAAACCCTTGGTTCACTCATTCATTTATTCATTCTTTTTTAACAAATTTTTATTGTTCACATCTATGCATTTCCAGCCTTTGGGACGCGTTACTGAACAAAATGGACAAATATCTCTGCCCTAAAGGAGCTTATTTTCCAACATGGGATTATGAACCCATGGGCATATTATGAACCAAAAACCTAATAAATAAGTAAATTATTTAATGTGTTAAAGATGGAAGTGCCATGGAAGAATAGAGTAATTTGAGAAGGGTAAGGGAGATTGAGAGTGGCGGGGGGGGGAGTTTGAAAGATGGAATATAAGTAGATTAAGGAGGTCTCACTGAGGTGATCTGCAAAGGAGGTTACAAAGAGAACCAAGTGTCCACCCAGGGAATAGTTTTCCAGCAGGAGGCACAGCCAGTGCAAAGGCCATGGGGTGAGACATGCCAGAGTGTTTGAGGAGGGCAATGACGCCTGGGTAGCTGGAGTGGAGTGAGGGGCTGGGAAGTGGGAGACGACAGGATAGACGCCTGTCAAAATGGGGCCTATTTTAAAAGGACCTCTCTGGTTGCTGTGTTGAGAGTTTGGGGTGGGGGGCGTTGGAAGGCTATTGCTAAAATTCAGCTGAGAGGTCAAGTGAAGATGACAAAAGGAAAGAACATGTTGTCCAGGAGGGTGGGAGAGTTACTGGCCCAGGGGAATGCAGCACGGTGAGATTTGTGATCATGGATTTAGAGGGAGTCTAGTCTGTGAGTCCAGTGAGTGTTTTTCTTCAGCCATGTCAGCTGCATGGGCCACACAGGTCTGGGAAGACCTGGATCCAGCCAGAGTGGTAGTTTTCTTTTCTTTTCTTTTCTTTCTTTCTTTCTTTCTTTTTTTTTTTTTTGGTTTGTTTTTAGAGTCTCACTCTGTTACCCCAGTTAAGAGTGCAGTGGCATCATCATAGCTCACTGCAACCCCAAACTCCTGGGGTCAAGAGATCCTCCTGCCTCAGCCTCCTGAATAGCTGGGACCACAGGCGTGCTCCACCATGTCCAGCTAATTTTTCTATTTTTCATAGAGTTGGGGCCTTGCTCTTACCCAAGCAGGAGAGAGTAGTCATTTTCATGAGCAAATGCAACACAAAGTGGGAGGGGAAAGGGGGTCAGAGTGATTAAGGGAGAGACTGTGATGATGACTGTGGAACTCAGGCTGGGAAAGGGGTGGTTTGGGAGGCAATAAAAAGGTGGCGAGACCAATTGGTGGGTCACCAGTGAGAGATGCCCCAAAGTCCAGCCTGTACTGTGTGCAAGGGGGTGCATGGCAAGTCACCCCCCAGCCCCTGGGAGCTCATCATGCACCTGATGCTGCATGGTTCTTCTCGGCTCACTTGCTGAAGTCTTGGGCTTGGCCCTGTGGGTCTGGAGTCCTCATCACACTTGCTCTCATCTCATCCCCAACCTGACTGCCCCAAACAGGCATGTGCCCTCTGCCCAACTCACCACACCCCCACGTAGAAAGAAGTTGTACTCATCCATGTTGAGCTTGCCAGAAGTCTCTAGGATTTTGGCACACATATGAAAACTGAAGAGTAGCTTGTGGCGCTCAAAAAGGGTACGGCAGGTGTACCTGGGAGAAGGGTATGGGGAGGATGGAGGAGGCAGAATGAAGTAGGGGCAGGATGCCCAGCACGAATGCTCCCTAAGTGGAGATCATGCGATCGCAGAACCTTACACAGAAGGACGTTACTCAGCCTCTAATCCAAACCTCCTGGAAACAGCCAAGGACTCAGGCCTAGAGAGAAGATGTGATTCTTGCAGAATGCAGTTGTAATTAGTCATTCAGTTCCATTAGAAAAACAAAACCTTGGTTATTCCCCTACTATCTTGCCAGCACCCTCTGGGTCCTGAAGACGTGAAGATGAATGACCCATGGCCTCTGGGAGGACAGACAGAGAGGCCATCGGTTATGAGGGGGTGGGCTGAGTCCTACGAAGAGGTGGCCGCGGTGTATAGGAAATGCAGGGAAAGCCTGTGGGAGAAGTTGCCCGAGGTGTAGGTGTAGCAGAGTTTTGAGCGATGTGGGAGAGGCAGGGAAGTCCCAGCACAAGCAAAAGCAGGGACGAGAGGAGGGCCTGGCATGAGGGGCAGGTAGGGCTGCCCAGGCACATGGTGCCAGGTGGGAAAGGCGGGCAAGTGATTTGTGGCCACTGGGGACAAGAAAACCACCGACAAGCTAGAGCCAGGGAGCGACGTGGTCAGGTTTGCCCACGCAGGCGGCCACAGGAGGAAGATCAAGAGGGACAGTTAGAGCACGACCTGCAGGAGACCGTTGTGCAGTTTGGAATAAAAGCTCACAAAGGCCTGAAATGAAGAACTATGGTAGCAGTGGGGGGTGAGCGGACGGGAGGGAATGGTTTGTAGAATACTCATGAGCAAAACCTGGTAACTGACATGACAGGGAAGGGCCGAGGATAACCCCCATGTCCGGCCTGGCTGACTGGGCAGTGGATGTTGGTGCCATTTAGGGATGAGGATCTCGAAGGAACAGAGAAGACAATGAGTCTGATCTGAAACAAGCTGAACTTGAGAGGTCTGTGAGATGTCCACATAGAGAAGCCAAGGACCTTGCGGATCAGAATGTCACCCACGGGCCAGGAAGAGTGGTGACAGCTGGGAGCTTCTTAGAGGTGCAGAATCTCAGGCCCCACCCTAGACCTACTGAACCTTAAACTGTATTTAATAAGATCGCCAGGGCTGTAGGTGCACATTAACATTTGAGAAGTGCTGGTGTGATGCACAGTTGTGTGTGCAAATCTAATGCTCAAGGGAACACTAAAGATAGACCAGGAATAAATTGGCCCACAGGAGACAGCTAAGCCCTGGGAGTGGAAGCCATGCAGGAAGGTGTGTGGAGAGGAGGGCAGTGGCCAAGAATGGTGGCACAAGAAAGCACCAAGGTAGAAGAGACCAGGAGAGTGGCACTGGAGCCAGCCACCCGGCCTCCTGCCTGGCGCATGGGGGGGGCACCTGTAGACGGCGTAGGTGTGGTAGTCATTCAGGTAGTCGATGCGGTCCTCCAGCTTGTTGCTACGATGGCTCTTGTCAATGCTGAGGATGAAGAGACTGATGTAGGCATCCAGTGAGAACTGGTACATGGGGTCGATGCGGCCCATGTCATTGAGCACGAAGAACAGGACTGATGCCCGCTGTGCGCACGGACGGTAAGCCTGGGGGTGGGGATCAGGGTCAGGCCACAGAGGGGCATGGCACAGAGCAGGGGGTCAGGGTTGCCTCAAGCCAACACAATCGCGTTGCTTCCTGATAACCGGTGGCGAGTGGGGCTGGAGAGCACAGAGCTCACCTCCCGGGCTGAGTCGATGTTGATCTCCGTGGTCTCACTGGTCTCCAGCTGCTCGGTCACCTCCGTGGCAGTTATCTTGGAGGTCTGCAGAGTGTTCACCAGCTGCACATCGTCCAGCAGGGAGCCCGTGGCCTCATTCAGCAGCCTGGGGAAAGCCAAGAGGCGCAAGGGTCAAGGGGTTGGGGTATTGGCTGGAGGGAAGACCCCTTGTCACCACCCTGGGATGCTGGCTGTGCTTGCGAGTGGGCCAGCTGGGTGCTGGCTGGGACTGGGCCAATGCGATGGCGGCTGGGCGGAGGCGATGTCTCACCGAAGGATCTCATCCTCTAGCTCCTTGAGCTTCCTCTTGCCAGCAGCGATATTGATGACCAGCGAATCCTTCTGCTCCTCCAGCTCCGGTCGCTCCTTCCGAACCACGATGCCCAGCAGTTGGGCCTCCAGGCCCTGGGGTCACCAGGAATCAGGGTGAGGGGCTCACTCCTGTGACCTGCACCCTCCCCATCCCTTTATTCCTCCCAAAACCCTTATCCCCAGCTGCCCAACACAAGCTTAGCCATTTTCTAGATCCTTCCAAACTCTACAGCCCTTCTTGCTTCACCATAGCTTAGTCTGGGCATCAGCCCCGACGCACCTGTTCTTTAACCGCAAAGTTGACGATGGTGGTCTTGGCTGAGGTCTCTGGGCTGTAGTGGGGGTTGGAGAGCTTGGTGGTGATGTAGAAACGGAAATCGGGGTTGTATTCCACCTCCTTGTCTCCAATGCGCATGAGCAGCCGTCCACCTGCGTCCACAGGAGGGGCAAGGGCAAGGGCCCCAGGTGACACGGTAAGGGCCCACCCACTCCCCACCAGCATCCAGTGGCAGTGACTCAGCCTGCCCTAAAGGGCCTAGCCCAGGGCTGTCTACATGCAGGCACAGGTGAGTAGAGGACACAAGAGCCAGCCCTTCCCACCCGGGGTCCCACGATCAGCCCCGCCATAAGCCTGGGCCCTGACCAATTCGAGCTACAGATTTGTTGAGCACAGGGTTGAGTGTGGGGTCCAGATATTCCTGCACATTCTGGAGTAGCACCGGGTATCCAAACTGAATGGCCTTTTCCAGGACTCGCAGATAATCGCTCATCTGAAGGTCGATGATCTTTAGGCCCTAGACAGCAAGGGGGAGCATGGAAGAAACACTGAGGATATGAGAGAGACAGTGGTCCAAGGGTAGGACCTCAGGAAGAGACAAGGCTTGGAGAGAGATTCTACTGGGGGGACAAAATCAACCACCCAGACGTATACCTGGTTTCCTTCCATGTTCTTAATCCATTTCAGGGCCTGGGCCTGAGGATCGATCATCAGTGCCCACCTGAAGAGCGGGTGCGGGTCAGAAGTCAGACCCAGCTCCCGCCCTGCCTCCCACTCCAGCAGCATCCTCACCTGTTGCCCCTGGTGACGATGATGCCATTCTCAGTGGAGAAGGCGTCTGAGGGCAACCCTTGGATGTTCCAATCCCGGACTTTGGTAGGATTGGTCAGGAAGTTATCAATGGTAAAGCGAGGTGAGCAAGGAACCTGAAGCTCCCAGATCTAGGGAGAGAAAAGCCCCAGACTTCAGCCTGAAGACCAGTGTCCAGCAACCCCTGCCCCTTCTCTGCATCTCTTAATATTCCCCAGAGCCCTGGCCGCAGCCCTGGTCTCAGAGTCTATTCCGAGAGCCTGCTTCCCACACCTGCGGCCATCTCACCTTCCGGATCCAGATCTGGTTGACAATCTCATCCCGGTAGTTGGTCAGGAAGGGGCCCATGTAGGACAGGAAGGCAGCTGCCAGGAGACAGTCGCCCACCAGGTAGCCCAGGTCCTCCTCCAGGCCCTGGTGGGCAGGAGGGAGGTGTGAGCCCGCGGCCCCCACCGCTCTGGGAGACACACTGTCCTCTGGACACTATCCCGATCAAAGGGATTCTTCCCCTCACCTAAACCTTTGCGTTCTGAGAACATCAACCTTGTTCTAATTACTTTCGAGTTCCCCATCTCTGACAGCAATGTTTACATTCTGCTGATAAGGCCTACCCTTTTTGCAAAGCCAGGAGCTCACTGAGGGTAGAGACAAGATGTGCCATGTCTGTTTTCTGTCAGGTCGGAGGGAGGGCTACCTCACGTGCGCTTTGCAGCCCAACCCAACACTGAAGCAGATCCCTGGGGACGAACAAAGCCTTTCCTTCCACTGTTCTCACCACAGGCGAGGAGGGAGGGGGAGAGCTCCCACCCCCCCTATTCCTGGAGTTCCTTACACCCAAGTGTCCCTATTTTCTCTGAATGTCCCTCAGCCTAAAGGGGATGGGTCTCTGGGAACTGGCGGGCAGAGTGAAAGCTAAGCCAGGCGGTGCAAGAGATCCCACCTTGACCGTCTCCTCCCAGCGGGCCCTCTCGCCAGCCAGCCCAGACACCAGCATCCCGGCTCGCTCCAGCTTCATCTCCATCTCCTCAGACTTCTTGCGAAGCTCCTCCTTCTGCGCCAGCTTCTCATCGTACTGTTTCTTCAGCATCTCCAGTTTCTCGGCCACCTGGGAGGGATCAGAGTGCCGGAAGGGTCTGCTTCAAGCTGTGACTCTGCCACTTTGTAGCTGGGTGACCTTGGGTAAATTAATCTCTTTCAGCCTCAGTTTCCTCATGTGTAAAATAAGGACAAGACCAACCCGACAGGGTTGTCACAAGTAGCAAATGAGATCAAATGCATGTGATGAGTTTTCTTTCCGTTCCTTCAACCCCCATTCCTAGGAGCCCAGAAACTGTAACCCATGGCTGGTGGGAGACAGAGACCGCTTGAGGCATAAAAAAAACCGCACAGATATGTTGGCAAGAGAAGGCCGACAGCACAAAAATGACTGCCGCTCCATGCCAGAGGCCACGCCTGAGGTGAAATCTTGAAAGAGGAAGAAAAAGCTAGAAATGAACTCAAGAACTGTTAGAAAGAGGAAGAGGAAATCCATTCAAGAAAAAGGACCCTATGGTCATATTTCAGATGAAAAAAATAATAATAAAAGAAAAGGACCAAGTCCAAGGCTACACACCAGGCTTGGGTGCCAGGGAAGGGCTACGTATACTACAGTAACCTCTCTCAACTCATTGCCACCCTGCGGGCTCTGTTGAGGCCCAAATATATCACTCGAATCTGAGGTTAAGAACCGACAGAGCCTTGTCCAAGACCCGATGTGTGGCTGAGCCGCCAGCAGCAATCGCGGCTGGGCACAGACTGTATCCCCATCCTTTTCTTCATGAGGGACGTGGGGCTGGCGACACAGAGCAGACACACGATAAACCTTAGTTTCCCTTATTTCTCCCACTGGGAGAGGCGGCTATGGTGGGAATAGCGCCACTAGTATAAAGTAGAAATAGCTCCACTTACAGAGTGCTGCCTGGTAAGTTGCAGCCTTCAGAGCCTCCTGTGTGCTGCTGTGCGCGAGGGCGACGCGGGCGGTCGGGTGGCGTCTCGCATGCGCTGAGTAAGCAGTGCGCGAGCACTCGGAAACTGGCTAGATAACGCTCCAAAAACATTCTTTAAAATATAAAGTGGAGATTCAAAGCGCCACCTTCAAATGACAGGATGGCTTATAGGTCCAGCCTTGGTAGCAATGTAACAATATCAGAAGGCACCTAGTGTTAATCTAAAGAAAGAAGGTGCCCTTCAGAAGGGGCTTGGCCAGCTGGGCTACGCACAGCAACGCCGCCCGGGGGCCCACAGGACGGGCGCCCTGCATCCTGTACGTGGGTGCCGGGTCTAGCCCTGATAGAGCCGATGCATTTGGTGGTCTTTGCCCGCCTGTCACCAGGATCGTGTGACCCCCTTCCCTGTGCCAAGTCCTGCTCAGTAGCAACATCCTGATTATAATTTGGCTTCCCAAGGAGATTTGTCAATGGGGAGGCATCCAGCCCATTGGGTGGTTCTGTATTTCGTCATTTTTGCGTGTGGCTTTGTTGTTTTCATGTTTCTATTTTTTTTTTTTTTTTTTTGAGACAGAGTCTCGCTTTGTTGCCCAGGCTAGAGTGAGTGCCGTGGCGTCAGCCTAG
Source organism: Mirza zaza (assembly GCA_008750895.1). NCBI lineage: Eukaryota > Metazoa > Chordata > Mammalia > Primates > Cheirogaleidae > Mirza > Mirza zaza. Next base: position 57,130 of record VSMD01097124.1, read on the forward strand.
CTCACAGCAACCTCAAACTCCTGGGCTCAAGCGATCCTCCTGCCTCAGCCTCCCAAGTAGCTGGGACTACAGGCATGTGCCACCATGCCCGGCTAATTTTTTCTATATATATTAGTTGGCCAATTAATTTCTTTCTATTTATAGTAGAGATGGGGTCTCGCTGTTGCTCAGGCTGGTCTCGAACTCCTGAGCTCAAAGGAAGAATTTTGAATTTGAATTTTGAATTTTGAATTTTTGCCCGGGCTAGAGTGCTGTGGCGTCAGCTTAGCTCACAGCAACCTCAAACTCCTGGGCTCAAGTGAGCCTCCTGAGTAGCTGGGGCTACAGGGGTGTGCCACCATGCCGGCTAATTTTTTCTGTTGTTAGTAGAGACGGGATCTCACTCTTGCTCAGGCTAGTCTTGAACTCCTGGTGGAGGCACCTTCTGATAGGTCATGCACAGGCCAAACCAGTTGGTAAGTATTTTTTTTTCTTGTTTTTTAGATAAGTACTATAAAGGAAGTATTTTTCTATTACCTTTGATTATGTGTTTTCTTCTTCAGATATTTCTATTGGTTGGAGTGTGGCTCATATCTCTGTCATATTTTCTATCTTTTTGTATTATATTCCTATCTTCCCACCCCTTGAATTGACTGTCATACTTTGAAAATTTTTAAATTTCCCAGAAATCTTTCTTTTTCTGTTTCGACTTTTTCCCCTACCATTCTATTCCTGTTTTCCGGATGTAATTTCTTCTTTAATCACTTTTGGATGATATCAATTGGATTAAGTCTGCTTTTTAAGTTCTTCTCTATAAACTGAATGATCTCTGGCTTCCCACCAACCCCGGGGTCATGTTTTGTTATAATTCTTTGTTCCTGGTAAGTCCTTTGCGTGTTGGGAGACTTCTTCCACCTTTTACTCACGCCTTCTCCAGGGCAGGTACGTGACCGCTCTGACTGGTAGAATTAGGAAGAATATGCTAGGAATGTCCCACAGAGATCGGATCCTTTCCTTTTAGGAGTGACCTGCACCCCAGAGAGTATGAGTTCCCCTTGGCCCCTCCAGGGTTTGGGAGGCCTGCCTAGCCTGGCATCACCTGTGATCGGGTAATTCTCTCTAAATATGGGGTCACTACTGCCCACAGATGTCAGCCCCATCCTCCAACCTACGCCTCTACAGATGATAAAGGTGATATTTTGGCCAAACATCTTTTATTTTTCAATTTGTTTAGAATCTAGGCATAGAATAAGACTGCTAGTTCTTGGATCCCCTCAAGAGTATGTTTTCAGGCCAGAAAAAAAAAAAAAAACATTAAGAAGCTTTGGGCGGGGCTTGGGTTCATGGGTGTGGACAGGTGTTTTGACTTAGGTGATATGTACAGGCTCATATTAGGTGAGGTGGTTTATTTACATTTGTGTGATTGACTTTTAACCAGGTAGCCTGGCGACAGGATTTAAGCTGCTCATGTGTTATTCTGACCTTGTCAAATGATTGCAATTTTGTCCACGGGTGAGTGGCTGCTTCTAGAGAGGAAGGGCCGTACAAAGCAGGGCAGTGTCAAGGAAACTGGGCTTGGGCCACTCAGACCTGGGCAAAGGAAAGATGTAGGCCTTCAGGGTGGCCTTAACTAAGAGGTATGAGGTCTCGGGATTAAGGCTGCTATAGCTGACAACACAGAACGGCCTGGCCTGATGTTGCCAACTAGGTCGAAGTGGAGCTGGATTATTTTTAGACACTGGTGGACAGAATATTAGATTTGCTATTTTTTTTAACTGCAAGGCTGTCAATTTTGATGTACTACAGGTTCTGGTTTTATTTTTTTATTTTATCATTATTATTTTTTTATCAACAAGGTCTCGCTCAGTCACCCAACCTGGAGTGCAGTGGCTCCATCACAACTCACTGCAGCCTCCAACTCTTGGCCTCGAGTGATCCTCCCACCTCAGCCTCCCAAATAGGTGGGACTACAAGTGTGCACCATCACACTTGGCTAATTTTTACATTTTTTTGTAGAGATGGGGTCTTGCTATGTTGTCCTGGCTGATCTCAAACTTCTGGCCTTAAGTGATATTCTGGCCTCAGCCTCCCAAAGTGCTGGGATTACAGGTGTGAGGCACCATGCCTAGCAGGTTCTGGTTTTAAAGGGTTGCTGCCAGGCATACGTGGACAGCACTAGATCAACTATGTGTTATTCAACTTTTTTATTTGGTGCTAAGGAGTCAATTGTGGTTAAAACCCTTATATCCATGTGGTTTATCCTAAAGTTCAGGAGTCTGCTGAAGGTAGCTTTCCAGTTAAAATAAGTATGGGGAGGAAGTGAAAACCTTTCCTAAAAGGCAGTTTTCATGGCCTCAGCAATTCCATGAAGAGAGGCAACAATACTAGCCACTGTGGCACAGACTGACCAAGCCTGATCATGACACGGGACAGGGAACCCAGAGCTCGAGGGGGGAAAACTGAAATTAAAAGGATAGACACAATATTTCCATCTGGAGTGATGAAAAAGTTCTGGAACTAAATAGTGGTGATGGCTGCACAACATGGTGAAGGTCCTTAGGGCCACTGAATGCACACTTTAAAATGATCACAATGATAAATTTTATGTGCATTTTACCACAATCACCCTCCCCCCCAAACAATGGTATACATATGTGGATTTCCAACTCCTCCAATACAGTAAATGCTTACTGGTTGGATTGTATCTCTGATATTAATCTGTTGCTAGAGATTTCTCCCAGTTAAATTTGAGTTCACAGATCATGGTTTCCAGATAACTGACATTTTGATGAAGTTAAAACCAAGATTTTCTCCATGCGTCCTCATTCTCTCAAATACCACTGGCTTTCTACTATGGTCTTTTGCAACAATAACAACAGTTTTTTTGGTAACATAATTGTATCTGAGAGTCACGTATGCCTTACTAACTCGTTTTTGATTCTTTTTAATTCTCAAATGATGTTCACAAGAGACTTCATTTTGAACTCATGCAGCCTCTGAAGTCTGAGGAACTACATCTTTTCACAGGGACAAACAGCCCAGGTTATAGCTTAAGAAAACAGGTCTCCCTAGAGAACCCCTGCCATGGTCTGAATGTTTGTGTTCCCCCTGGATTGATATGTTGACATTCAATCCCAAGTATAGTAGTGTTGGGAGGCATTTGGGAGGTGGTTATGACATGGGGTGGAGCCCTCAGGAATGGGATGAGTGTCTCCTTTTATAAAGAGGCCTGAGAGAGCTTGCTTGTCCCTTCTGCCACGTGAGGACACGTGGCAAGCACCATCACCAGACACTGAATCTGTTGATGCCTCCCTCTTGGGACCCCCTAGCCTCCAGAACTGTGAGAAATAAATTTCTGTTGTTTATAAATTACCCAGAATGTTGTTATATCAGCCCAAATGGACTAAAACATCTCCTCAGATGGAGACTGAGCAGAATAAGAAATTGAGGAGGATACTATGGGGACTTTAACTTAAGAATGTTGGATTCTAGATTTTGAACTCACAAAAGCAAGGTCATTTTATTTCGGATTTTCATTTCTTTGAACTTTAGTTCACAAAGGGATTTAATTTCTGAAATTTAACTTCTCCCTGTGGGTTATATTCGAATTTGTGAAATTTGTGTGTATTGTTCTTATTCTATTAATAGCATTTTAATGCTACCATTTAATTGCACTGTAAAGCCTCTGATATGTTACGTTGGACTAGACATAATAGGGAATGCTAAATAGGGAAAGAAGTGAATTTTCAACCGTGCATATACAGTTGCCTTGCAGTAGATTAAGATTCTGTTCTGACCTATTTCAGAGCCTTCTGAACCGATATCTAAGCCAGTGGTTAGTAACACTTGTTGCATAGCAGAATTGGGCCTGTGGAAAATATAGTTCAGGGCCCCAAACATGTGGGTAATGGCTAAAACTATTTACTCAAGATTTGATTTGATATACAATAGAGTCAGGCTCTGAGCCTCTTTCCAGACCTGGGCCCTAGGACCCCACACTGGCTTTCCCCCTTCTGGTTGGCTCTTACAGGAAGGGTTTCAAATGCAGATTCCAGGCTCTGCTAGGGACTCTCATTTAACTGGCCTGGAATGGGGCCCAGATACCAGCACAGGGCCCAGTTCTGAGGTTCTGTTAAAAGGTGCATTTGACTCTCCAACTTTGCAGGCTTTATCAGTAACAAAGAAGAAATCTTGTTCCCCTATCTGCTTTCCCTCACCAGTTAGGGGTTCTCAAGTGTGGGTGTGGAGCCTCCACCAGGAGACCTAACACTGGGTGCTCTATAAATGTTTGTCGAATGAATGACATCATTGGCAGTGGACCCCAGAGATCCCAATTTTCACATACAAAGGTAACCACCCCTAACGATTTGGCCTATTTAGCTGAGAAAACTTTTCCAAACGGATTGCCACACCTGTAATTATTTACATTTGGGAAAAGAGAGAGTAAAAGAGTGAAGGTTCCATGGAGGCTGGGAGGTGGCAGTGGCAGCAGGAAGGGGGGAGTGGAGAAGCAGGTGCAGGCAGAGCCCATCCACCCAGCCTGCGGGCCTGGCGGAGTGGCCTCACGGGCAGCCGAGAAGGACGCCACAGCAGGAAAAGACAGCGATGAACCGGGGCCAGTGTGGCATGGAGTCAGGAAACTTAGGGTCTGGCCCCAACTACCAGCGACCTTGGCAAGTCCCTTAATCTCTCTAAACCACGGGCTCCGCATCCAATCTGAGAAGGCTGGCCCTGGATGTTTTCCATAGTTGGGTTTCAGGTAAAACATCTTGAAATTGTAAGACCAGCTTCAATTATATAAAAATTTTAAATTTCTCGGCCGGGTGTGGTGGCTCACGCCTGTAATCCTAGCACTCTGGGAGGCCGAGGCAGGAGGATCGATAGAGATCAGGAGTTCGAAACCAGACTGAGCAAGAGCAAGACCCTGTCTCTACTAAAAAATAGAAATAAATTAATTGTCCAACTAAAAATATATAGAAAAAATTAGCTGGGCATGGTGGCACATGCCTGTAGTCCCAGCTACTCGGGAGGCTGAGGCAGTAGGATTGCTTGAGTCCAGGAGTTTGAGGTTGCTGTGAGCTAGGCTGATGCCACGGCACTCACTCTAGCCTGGGCAACAAAGCGAGACTCTGTCTCAAAAAAATTTGTTTTTTAATTTCTCTATAAAGATAGCATCAACAAAGAGGATGAGTGAAGATCGAAAGGTAGGAAACAATGAGTATGTCCATCAAAGGGGAGCAGTTAAACAGATGATGGTGTAGCCACCCGCTGGCAAGTCTCACAGCAGTGAAAAGAAAGCAGAAACTCTTTCTGTACTGATTGGACAATCTTCAGTTCACAAGTAAATAAGACAGGAAGGTGCAAAACAATGGGCATAATATAACAAAACACACATATTTGCTTACATAAGCATAGCCTCTAGATGGATAAACAAAAATTTATAATATTGGTTGCTTTTAAGGAGGGAAGCTGGGCGGCTAGAGAGCAGAAGGTAGGAGAGAAACTTTTTTTTTTTTTTTTTTTGAGACAGAGTCTTGCTTTGTTGCCCAGGCTAGAGTGAGTGCCATGGAGTCAGCCTAGCTCACAGCAACCTCAAACTCCTGGGCTCAAGCAATCCTGCTGCCTCAGCCTCCCGAGTAGCTGGGACTACAGGCATGCGCCACCATGCCCGGCTAATTTTTTCTATATATATTAGTTGGCCAATTAATTTCTTTCTATTTATAGTAGAGACAGGGTCTTGCTCTTGCTCAGGCTGGTTTCGAACTACTGACCTCCAGCAATCCACCCGTCTCGGCTTCCCAGAGTGCTAGAATTACAGGCGTGAGCCACTGCGCCCTGCCAAAACTTTTTTTTTTGAGACAAAGTCTCACTGTCACCCAGGCTAGAGTGCAGTAGCATCATCATAGCTCACAGCAACCTCAAACTCCTGGGCTCAAGTGATCCTCTTGCCTCAGCCTCCCAAGTAGCTGGGACTATAGGCATGAGCCACCATGCCTGGCCAGGAAACTTCTTATTGCAAAGGGTTTTGGATGTTTTGAATTTCAAACCATGTGACTATATTACCTTGGGGATATAGTAGTATTATCTACTAAATCAATGACAAAAAAGAGAGAATCAAGGGGTAAACTGGAAGAATTTCGAATTCTTTTGACAATAGCACCTGGCCATTTTGCCTGGTTTGAGAGTTACTTGTGCAAATATCTTGTAGGAAATCAACTTCTGGGTTTTCTAGCCTACTCACAGTAACTAACTCCCCACCTGGCCTCTGGGGCAACCCTGTCCCCACCCAGGCACATGCACAGACACTCTCATTTTGTTCCCGATCCACAGCAGCGATATAGATACTCTCGACACATGTCCCTGGCAAAGACCAGTCTGCCACACGGATTTCATCAGCTGAAATCTCAGGGCCCAACTCCACAGGCTGTGACAGAGGTTGCCACAGTCAATCTTTGGAAGGGCTCTTGGTCACGGTGCCCTCGAGCCTTTTTAGCCTCTGCAATCGGCTGAGCTTTCTGAGACAGAGGCAAACCCAATCTCAGCAGGACACAGAGTTGGGGGGGACAAGACTGGAGGAATATAGGACGTGAGAAATGGGAATAGAATTAGATGGGGAAAAATAGCAACAAAGTGTCCCAGAGATCAGGGGGAGGGACTGTGAGCCTCACCTCCCGCAGCTTCTCCTGGGCCTCAGCGAGTGCTGCCTGCTTCTCCTGAAGCTGGGCCAAGGCGGCATTCATTCGGATCCGTTTGGGCTCCACCACGCGATACAGCCGCCCATACAGCTGCAGGGAGACAGCCAGGCTGCAAGGGTCGCCCAGACCCAGACCCGGGTCACCCAGCAGTGATCCTTCCTTCCCTCAGGTCGTGTGCCAGCCCTCCCCCCAACCCAGCCCAGCCACCGCCTACCTCCATGGCCCGCACCCACATGCACAGGGACTTGGCAGCCAGGGAGACGCGGCCGATGATGTCAGGCTGGAAGTCAGGCTGGGCACAGTAGGCCCCGATCTTCTTCAGAACCTTGTCTGAGATATTGTCTTTATCAAAGTGGATCAGCGACTTGATGAAGTTCTGTTCCCCTGTGGGATGAAAATTAGGAGCTTCAGCCAGAGGGCCTAATTCCATCCTCCCTGACCAGGTTTCACCTCTGCTGCTCAAACATAGCCACAATTTTCCTGGCGCATTTCCCAAGACATCTGACCTACTCCCCACTTCCTCCCTCTGAACATGCTCCTTTCTCTAGGCCCCTGTCAGCCCTCAGGGCCCTCCCCAATCCTCCTAGTTTATCTCCCATCACTTGTCTTTAACACTTGGGGAAGCCACCCTACACCTCATTCTTTCTCTACCCTTTGCACTTTCTTCTAGCGTAGGGGTCACCAGACCAAGGTCACAGGCTATATTCTACTGTGGGAACCCAAGCAGAGAAAACCACAAGATGAAACAAGAGTCCTGTCTTCTATTTTCTGATCCTTGTCCTTTTGGGGGTCCCAAGGCATTCCTGCCCTTGGATTTTGCAATACGTTCTTATATCTTTAGGACAATTTTCCTTTTAGTACTTATGTAGATGTTCCTTGACTTACAATTGGGCTGTGTCCCTATAAACCTATTGTAAGTTGAAAATACCATAAGTCAAAAATGCATTCAATACACCTAACCTACCAGACATCATAGCTTGGCCTGGCCTACCTTAAATGTGCATAGAACACTTATATTAGCCTACACTTGGGCAAAATCATCTCACACAAAGCCTAATTTATAATATAGTGTTGAATATCTCATGTAATATATTGGATGCTGCACTGAAAGTGAAAAATAGAATGATTATATGGGTACTACTGTAAAGTTAAAACATCGTAAGTTGAACCATCGTAAGCTGGGGATGGTCTGTATTAAGATGAGCTGTTTTCTGTTACTTACATGCAAAGAATCCTTTTTCAATCTCATGCTTAATAATTAAATTCTAAAAGGGATAAGAAATGTAGTCTTTGCTTTTTTTTTTTTTTTTTTTTTTTTTTTTTGAGACAGAGTCTCGCTTTGTTGCCCAGGCTAGAGTGAGTGCCATGGCGTCAGCCTAGCTCACAGCAACCTCAAACTCCTGGGCTCAAGCAATCCTGCTGCCTCAGCCTCCCAAGTAGCTGGGACTACAGGCATGTGCCACCATGCCCGGCTAATTTTTTCTATATATATTAGTTGGCCAATTAATTTCTTTCTATTTATAGTAGAGATGGGGTCTCGCTCTTGCTCAGGCTGGTCTCGAACTCCTGAGCTCAAACGATCCGCCCACCTCGGCCTCCCAGAGAGCTAGGATTACAGGCTTGAGCCACCGCGCCCGGCCTGCTTTTTCTTTTTTAATGAAAAGAAATAGATAACTTTGTAAAAAGCCCAAAAATACCAGCAACAGCCAAAGAATCTTAGCTGATATTTATGTCTTCTGCTTCCTGCGAGGCTCTGTGCTCTTGAGGGAGAGAGTACAATGCCCCGTCCACCCCTCTCTCCAGGAGTCTGGCGCACCACGGATGACGCTCACATGCTGCGTGAACCGCAGTCGTTTGCCTCACGCTCTCTAGCTCACCTAGCTGCCTCTTGGCCTCTGCCCACGTGGGCTCATTTCCTCGAAGAATCATGACTGCCTGCATCACCATCTCCACTTGGGCGGGGGGCCGTCCGTAAGACTTGATCTCCCCTATATCCTTCTTGTTCAGAGACTCCAGGGCCTGGGGAAAGGGATTCGCTGAGGGAATAGGGCCAGAGGCCACTCAAGCGGTAAGACGGGCCCTTATGGAGACAGGACATAGCTGAGGTGCCACCTCTTCTTGCCACTTCCCCAGGGACTTCCCCATTCCCTTCCCTGGGCTCCTGTGCTCCTGGCTCCCATCCCTTCGGATGCCCCTGGTACCCGCATGGCCTCTTCCAGGGCAGGCAATGCCTCTTCTAGATCCTTCTGGGCATTGTCAGCCAGCGCCTGACACTTGACTTCCTCAACTGCAATCTTTTCACTATTGGCTGTTACGGCCTAGGGGTGAAAAGAGGACAAGGGTTTTTGTCTGTGCCTTGGGCAAAGGTGAGGGTGACAGTGTTGGTATAAAAGATGAAAGAGAAAGTGAAAGAAAGTGTGAGGAGTGGGAAGTGTGTCCCCAAGGCGAGGACCCAGTAGTTGGTGGAGATGGGGAAGCCTCTTCTCGGGGCACCAGTGGGAGTGGGGGGCGTAGAGCCGGCACTGGAGCCTCCACCTTCTGCTGCTCGTCTGCTTCCCGCTTCTGCTGCACGATGATGACCAAGTACTCCTCGCACTGTTTCTGGAACTCCGCCACCTTTTTCTTGGCATCCTCCAGCTCCAATGACATGACTTGCACCTTTTCCCTAGTTTCATCGATCTTGAACAGTCCTGTCCTCAGCTTATTGGCTTGGTCCAGCAGCTCCTGCCGCTTCTCAGCCAGCAGCCTGGGGGAGAGGGTAGGAGAAGGTGCATGGAGAGGCTGCGCTCCCAGAAAGTGGCGTCCTGCATCGTCCGCCTGCCCCGTGTGTCCAGAGTCCCTGTCTTCCTTTCTGTTGCTACCACCACCCCATCCCGGTCAGGCTGTTTTCATTCCCTGCCTGGACTGTTGCCCACAGCTTCCCAACGGGTCCTCTGGCCTTTGGGCTCTTATTCTCCATGCCACTGTCAGAGTTAGCTGTTTCCATCACCCCGCTCTCGCCCTTCCTAGCATCCTGCCCTGTTCCCCGCTGTGCAGCAGGCAGGTGGGCTGCAGTGAACCAGAAAACATTAACCAGCAGGCCCAGCCAAGGAGGCAGCCCTCCCTCGGCTCCAGCCTGTTTTTTCTCTGTGGGAGCAAATATGGGCCCAGTATTGCCACAATTTCTGATTTTTAAAGAGAAGCTAGAAATCTGGGTTTTTGTAAGGCTCCCGAGTTAAAACTTTAAAAATGACTCATTGAGTAGTGCTGAGAGTAAAGAAAAAGAAAAAAAAAAGAAAAGAAAGAAATAAAAA
>VSMD01097128.1:0-62511 GCA_008750895.1 Mirza zaza
GTATATACCCGCCCCCCTCCCCCCTGCCCAATACCCTATTACTGTAGTACCTATGTGTCCACTTAGGTGCTGCTCAGTTAGTACCAGTTTGCTGGTGAGTATATTTGGTGCTTGTTTTTCCATTCTTGGGATACTTCACTTAGTAGTAGTATGGGTTCCAGCTCTAACCAGGAAAATATAAGATGTGCTATATCACCGTTGTTTCTTAGAGCTGAATAGTACTCCATGGTATACATATACCACATTTTATTAATCCATTCTTGGATTGATGGGCACTTGGGCTGTTTCCACAGCCTTGCAATTATGAATTGTGCTGCTATAAACATTCGAGTGCAGGTGTCTTTTTTGTAGAGTGTCATTGGATCTATTGGGTAGATGCCCAGTAATGGGATTGCTGGATCAAATGGTAGATTCACTTGTATCACTTTAAGGTATCTCCATATTGCTTTCCATAGAGGTTGAACTAGTTTGCAGTCCCACCAGCAGTGTAGGAGTGTTCCTCTCTTTCCGCATCCACTCCAACATTTGTTATTTGGAGCCTTTTTGATAAAGGCCATTCTCAGTGGAGTTAAGTGATATCTCATTGTGGTTTTGATTTGCATTTCCCTGATGATTAGAGACGTTGAGCATTTTTTCATATGTTTGTTGGCCATTCTTCTGTCTTCTTTAGAAAAGTTTCTGTTTAAGTCCTTTGCCCACTTTTTAATAGGGTTATTTGATTTTTTCTTGCTGATTTTCGTGAGTTCTAAGTATATTTTAGTTATCAGCCCCTTATCGGATGCGTAGGATGCAAAAATTTTCTCCCATTGTGTAGGTTGTCTGTTTACTTTCATGACTGTTTCTTTGGCTGTGCAGAAGCTTTTTAGTTTCATCGTGTCCCATTTATTTATTTTTGTTGCTGCTGTGATTGCCTTTGGGGACTTCTTCATAAACTCTTTGCCTAGGCCGATGTCTAGGAGAGTGTTTCCAACATTTTCCTCTAGAATCTAATGTGTTTTTAACAGTTTAACAGGATATATATTCGTACCTGTACATTTTTGAAAAATCTCTGACAATTCTGTGAATTGACAATTCTGTGAATTCCAGTAAGAATTTTAAAACTGGAATTCTATTTAAAGGTAATAAATAACTTTAAAGCTAGTCGTCATGTTGACTCCAGGGAGACCCCCGCCAGTCTGTCATCACAGGCATTCTGCCTGCACTGCAGAGCTTGACAACATCACCCTGTGTGTCTCTCTGCACAGGGCGTGCAGGGCACCCACGTGGAAAGCACGTGTCTTCTGAGTATAAGCCTGTGGTGGTCGTCTCCACTCAGGGTCCGTGTTAGGAACTGCCTGATTTAAAATTCGCTTGGCATGTTAGCATTTTATTCTCTCATATCAACCTGAACACAGAATGATCTGAATTGTGCATTTATATAAAGAAAAGTAAGAAAATATTAGTCCTATCTAGTTATACAATAGTAATCTCAAATTATTCTACTATTGAAGTGACCCAGCATGAACCTTATACTGCCTTTCTGTAGATGGTGGTAAACCATCTGTAATTCTCTTGCAAACGGAACTTGGTTGAATCCAGGAAACTGTATTTAGTATAGTGAATAGCGGCTTATTTAAAGTGTCATAAATTTTCAGAGATTGGTGTATTATCAAGTGATTAGAATTTAGCTTTGTCTTTGCTATTTCATAATGTAATCTGGATACTAAAATTACCCAGAATCTGGACATCAGGGAATGCCGGACTCATCTAGAATAGCAAAACAAACGTGCTCCTCGTCTCTGCCCCTCCCCCGAGCCCACCCATGCTGTGCAGAAGAAGTATAACTGAAATGATAACTGAAAAGGCCATGTTTATTTTTTTTTTTTTTGAGACAGAGTCTCACTTTATTGCCCAGGCTAGAGTGAGTGCCGTGGCGTCAGCCTAGCTCACAGCAACCTCAAACTCCGGGGCTCAAGCAATCCTGCTGCCTCAGCCTCCCAAGTAGCTGGGACTACAGGCATGTGCCACCATGCCCGGCTAATTTTTTCTATATATATTAGTTGGCCAATTAATTTCTTTCTATTTATAGTAGAGATGGGGTCTCGCTCTTGCTCAGGCTGGTCTCGAACTCCTGAGCTCAAAGGATCCGCCCACCTCGGCCTCCCAGAGAGCTAGGATTACAGGCGTGAGCCACCGCGCCCGGCCCAGGCCATGTTTATTTTTAAGGAGCTTTTCCATTTTTCCTATGATCATGCGTTTTCTCTTCATAAATGTTCCTTTTCCCAAACTGGGGGACTGCATCACTGTCACCCTCATAGAACAGGACTCCAGAGACCCCACCCCTCCCCAAGCCACAAGCCGGGCTGGACTCCATCAGCTGGGGAGGCACGGTCTCTACCCCAGAATCCCTCCCTCGGAGCCGTGGAGTCCTGGGATGGTCTTGCAGAGGCCGTGGGCGCCTGTGGCGGCACGCACAATTTAGGGTGTCTATCAGGACAGCACAAAGGTCGTAGTAGATTCAAGAGCCCGGTGACCCGTAGAAGGATGAATTTCTCTTGTTTAAGTTTTAGCTCCTGCAAAAAAGACTCAGTTTCTAAAGAAAGTGTCCCCCAAAGCAAGTCTAAGCTGGAGGCCTCTGAGGCTGGGTGGTAGGGAATAGATCCCGAGCATGCCGGAGCCTGTGGGCTGGTGGGCTCTCAGAGGGTCCGCAGTGCCACACGTCAGTGTATAGAGGGTTCCCACCACCATTCCTACCCCTCACACAGCTCAGCACGTTAATCCCAGACGGCACCAGCGTTTAGGCTTTGGTCCAGCAAGAGCAGCGCACGGGTTGCACAGAGATGACAGGGATCGGGTCTGTGTTGCTCACCGTAGGGCTGTAGCCCGGGCTGGGAGGCGGTGGGAAGGGAGCAGCAGAGATCCTTCAGTGCAGACCCTCCCCACCACCGCCACCCCGCTCTCAAGGGGTTCCTGACTCTGTTGTAATCGTAGGATCTGCAGCGAGACATCGAACAACACAGCGCAGGGGTGGAGTCCGTGTTTAACATCTGTGACGTCCTGTTGCACGACTCCGACGCCTGTGCAAATGAGACCGAGTGCGACTCCATCCAGCAGACCACCAGAAGCCTGGACAGGCGCTGGAGGAACATCTGTGCCATGTCCATGGAGCGGCGCATGAAGTAAGAACGGGGCTGTCCCGAGCATCTTCAGCGTGGTCAGCTGCGCCCGTGCCCCTCTGACCGCAGCCGCAGTAACGTGCCGGGCATTGCCGAGAGGGCCCAGTGCTTACTAAAGGATTATTGGAGAAAAATGTAATGAGTGTACAGTCTCTCCCCAGCTCTCCCGTGGCTCGGGGTGTGGCTGTGGTCTGGCCACATCGCCTCTGTTTACCCGGGTGTGGCGGGTGAGGGCAGCCCTGCCTCCCTGGGTTTTTCACCTTGTGGAGCAGGAGCCCTGGGCGCTCGGCCTCCGGAAGGAAGGTGCACAGACGAGCAGTGACGTCCTGGTTATTTACCGTACGGGGTAACAGGCTCTCTCCCGCCATCGGTGCGGGTGTCAGGGATCGGGAATGGGACCAGTCAGGGACAAAAAGCAGCGCACGGGCACAGGGTGACGTGATGGCTCGTGTTAAGTGGCTTTCTTCCCGTCAGGATCGAGGAGACGTGGCGCCTGTGGCAGAAGTTCTTAGATGACTATTCCCGCTTCGAGGACTGGCTCAAGTCGGCCGAGAGGACGGCGGCCGGCCCGAACTCCTCGGAGGTGCTGTACACGAACGCCAAAGAAGAGCTGAAGAGGTTCGAGGTAAGCACCCCTCTCCGCCCCGGCTCTTCAGTAACGGGCGAGCCTGCGGCAGGCTCGGGAGCTGCTGAACCCGCTTCCTCTAAGTGGCCGGCTGCCCCCGCCACTGGCCAGGGCTCCACAGTCCCCGGCCTGCCCCCGGCTGCTGGGCAAAGAGCTCGAACGCCTGCTCTTTAGTTCGCATCGGGACTGGCGAAGTGGCCCTCGGCTGCCATTGCACTCTGGGGTGAACTCCCTGAAGCAGGTCGCCTGGGGTCTGGAAGGGGGTGTCCTGGCGCTGACCGCTCCCCCTGTGACGCAGGCCTTTCAGCGGCAGATCCACGAGCGGCTCACGCAGCTGGAGCTCATCAACAAGCAGTACCGGCGGCTGGCGCGGGAGAACCGCACCGACACGGCCAGCAGGCTGAAGCAGATGGTCCACGAGGGCAACCAGCGCTGGGACAACCTCCAGAGGCGGGTCACGGCCATCCTGCGGAGACTCAGAGTAACCTCCTCTACGTCACCGGGGTTGTTGTAGATGTGCAGGGAGAAGTGACATGGGATACGCAGCGGCAGGCTATGACACAAAGCAGCGGGTGGAAGGTTTCGTTTTGGGCCTTTGCTATCTTAACGTTCCTCCAACACAAAGCAACCTGAAGCTGCCAACGTTCATGTTTTTAAAAGAGGGATTGGCATGTGGGGCTTCCTAGGCAGAGCCCGTTTAGGTGATTTGTGTTACCAAAACACATCTCTTTTTACAATTTCTGTCACCCCTGGCAGCGTGCACATGGGCACACAGCTTGCCCATGGAGTCCGGGGCGCTGCTTCGCTGGGTCTGGGGAAAGCAGCACATGGGCCGCCAGAAAGAGCCCGGCTTTGCCCGTCTCTCTGCTTTTATGGGCCCCCCTGGTTCTTGCACTGGGGGATGCAGACAAAGAGCATTAAGGCGTGAGCCCCCTCTGGTCGGAGACTGGGGACAATGCTTATTCCCTGAGTTTCAGAGCACACTGCCGGACCTCAGAGGTTGCATTTGGCTTTTGCATGTAAATATTCACCTTAGATTTCTGTAATCCAGAAGATGTGCTGCGTGAGCCTGTGTGAGTCCAGGTAGAAACTGAAAGGACCGGTGTAGGCAGGGCCCACAGGATGTCATTTTAATCCCTGCTTATGTTCTCAGGGTAGAATGCTCTTGAAACCAGGCTAGGGAGATGAAGATCTGGGCTTTTTGTTTATTTGTTTCAACCCTCTCAGGAAGACACTGGCCAGCTCTTCTAGAAATCTAGACAATCTCCTTGCATTAATTCTTTATCTCCTGCTGATGTGACTATCACTGGTCTAGCTTCACATGGCACTGATCTGAGATTCAGCTGCCCATCTGTGAGGTGATAACCCGAGAGGCATCCTTCCCTGGAGGCAGTAAATCTCCTCCAGGTCTTCTTTCTCTGGGGAAACATTCAGAATTACGTCAGTGAAAGCACACGGGGCTCTAGGCCAGGCTCAACCCTCAAAGATACTAAAATCCTTTGTGAAGCAAAAGTTTCTGCAAAAGACTGACAGGTGAAAACAGGCAGGGGCCTGGCCCCACCCCTCAGAAGGTTCCTCAAAGGCAGAGGGAAGTCACTAACTTAGACTAGAGAATGACAGAATTTCAAATGCTCAAGAGGACCTCAGGGGCCATAATCCACTTTCCCACACCTCCTCTCATTTGCCAGTGTAGATGCCAGGGCTCAGAGAAGGTGGGGGTGGGGGCTTGTTTGGTATCACACAGCCAAGACCAGACCCCCGGCTCCTAAATGCAGTGTTTCTGGGGTTTCCTGGGCACCGTCTTCTTGTGGCCAAAGGTGCCCTTGCTGTCTACCTGAACTCCTGTTCTGCAGCCGACACGAGTGTGATTTTCTTCCCCTTTTGCAGCATTTCACCAACCAGAGGGAGGAGTTCGAGGGGACCCGGGAGAGCATCCTTGTGTGGCTCACAGAGATGGACCTGCAGCTAACCAACGTGGAGCACTTCTCGGAGAGCGACGCCGATGACAAGATGCGCCAACTGAACGTAAGGGCCGCCTCCTCAGCACCTCTTAAAAGAGTACACACCTTTGTGGGGGAGAGCTGGCCGAGCACAAATTCCACCCGACACGCTGAGAGCAAATTCCAGAATCCTAAAGCAGCCAGGCTGCATCCACCCGCGTACTACTGGATTGTCACAAGCAAGGCCACTGTTCCTCTCAGGCGAGCGGTATCTGTGTCAGTGCCGGGGCCAAGAACAGACTCCGCCTGCTCTCCTGTTGCTTCAGATGCCTGCATTGCAGTCTGATCCCGCCCCGAGTCTCTCCTTAGCAAGAGGTTGAGAAATGGAAATCTGCCTTCCCTAATATAATGGCACCAATGAACATGGTATTTGTGTCAGCAGAAGCAGATGTCCACTGGTGGCATATTATGGAAAATGTCCTCTTTCTACCAAGTGTCAATAAGATAAATTCTCTCCCTCACACCCAATGACAGTACATGTCCATCCATGTCAAACTTTTAGAGTTATTTTGATTGGAAAAGTCAGTGCGCAGGAGCAGGAGGGAAAAAATAGGCACAGTCCTTTTAAATGCTTAAATTGTCATCGTCACTCAGTTAACAATTGGTGAAGCTAGAGTACTAGGGGAAGGAACGAAACCAGAATGGCGTTCAGATGCTTTTTTCCTGTGGTCCTGTTATGAGAAACAGATGCTGTCTAGACGCTCAGGGGAACTTGCTTTGAAGCCCTTTCTTTCTGGCCTCCAAACAGGGCTTCCAACAGGAGATCACGTTAAACACCAACAAGATCGATCAGCTCATCGTGTTTGGGGAGCAGCTGATTCAGAAGAGCGAGCCCCTGGACGCGGTGCTGATGGAGGAGGAGTTGGAGGAGCTGCACCGGTACTGCCAGGAGGTGTTCGGCAGGGTCTCGCGCTTCCACCGGCGGCTGGCCGCCCACCCCGCGGTAAGGGGACTCCGCCCCCGAGGGCTCGGGAGCTGTTCCAAGCTCACGCTTGACTGCATTTTGAAAGAATAGGGAAATTTATCTTGTAATGGGTAGCTAGGGTTGGCTTTTTTGGTAAAAAAGGCTACATTGAAACATTTTATTTTCACATCTATTAATATAGGGCCACAATAATTTACAAGTTCCCATTACCTGGTGGAAAGGATGGCACTTCTAAAAGTTCTGGGTCCTCTGATGTGTTTTCAATGTATTTCCTCGGTACAGGGCTTTTGTGGCATGTGTCAGGGCCTCTAGAATTATTGATGACTCCTCTGGCTTTGATTATGTTAGTAACTTGCAAATGTATTTGCCTTTCTGTCTATCTTAGTTTCTGGAAGCTTTTTTTGTTGTTGTTGTTCTTTTTTTTTTTTTTTTTTGGTTGCCTGGCTAATTTTTTCTATTTTTAGTAGAGACGGGTCTCACTCTTTTTTTTTTTTTTTTGAGACAGAGTCTCACTTTGTTGTCCAGGCTAGAGTGAGTGCCATGGCATCAGCCTAGCTCACAGCGACCTCACACTCCTGGGCTTAAGCAATCCTGCTGCCTCAGCCTCCCGAGTGGCTGGGACTACAGGCATGCGCCACCATGCCCAGCTAATTTTTTCTATATATATTAGTTGGCCAATTAATTTCTTTCTATTTATAGTAGAGATGGGGTCTTGCTCTTGCTCAGGCTGGTTTCGAACTCCTGACCTCGAGCTCTATCCGCCCGCCTCGGCCTCCCAGAGTGCTAGGATTACAGGCGTAAGCCACCGCGCCCGGCCAGTTTCTGGAAGTTTTTAATATTTATGCCTTTCTGGTACCTTGTTCCCACCTTTAAAGTGTTAAATACATCAGTTTTCAAAAGTAACTATGATGTTTTCTTTGACAAAAGGGCCTTCTGGGTAGTTCAGGTGGATTTGGGGCCATTTTTCAAAGTTCACTGCCTTTGTGTGCCACAAGCTTTAAGGATGACCTTTGACCAACATGACAGGCCACTTTTTCTTTGTTTTTGTCTACAACTGGCCAACTTCAAATGTAGTTATTTCTTCATCAGACATAGCCTCAAAAATTACCCTGTAATTTCTCATTTTTAAGTATACCAGTATACAGTCATTTTTCCTGGACTGAGAGAGGTGTTACATTACAGCACGAGCAGAATGCAGACACTGAGCAGTGAGAGAGGAGGATAACAAAGAAAGAACCCACTGAGTATGGTCCTTGGAGTTGTGAATCTTATCCAGAACATTCTAGCATTCCTTTTTAAAATATTCTGATTCATGAAGGAGCCTGCCATTAACCATCAATGAAACTTTAGCCACTATTTCCTTATCTTCTTGATAAAGTTATTTAACTCAGATTATCAAACTCTTCAGCTCTTTTCCCTGGGAAATAAAGCTGAAGTTTTTGGAAAATACAGATCCTAAACCCCACTCCAGATTATCTAAACTAGAATAACCAGAAATAGGACCTGGAAACCTGATTCTTTTAAAAGCTGCCTCAGAAATATTATTTTCGGAAACTGCTGGACAATAAGTGTGATACATCCTAGGATATGGTTAATTCGAAAAACTGGATACTCCTGTTTAGGGCTTGGAAGATGAAAAGGAGGCTTCTGAGAATGAAACGGACGTGGAAGACCCCAGAGAGATCCGCACCGACTCGTGGTGTAAACGGGGGGAGAGTGAGGAGCCCGCGTCACCTCAGTCCCTGTGCCATCTAGTGCCGCCAGCAGCGGGGCACGAGCGGTCTGGCTGCGAGACCCCTGTCAGCGTGGACTCCATCCCCCTGGAGTGGGACCACACAGGTGACGTGGGGGGCTCCTCCTCTCACGAAGACGACGAGGAGGGCCCGTACTACAGTGCGCTGTCAGGTAACGGCCGGTTCCCAGGGCCCTCGGAGGTGACCCGCCTGGTTGTGTTTTCAGCCCCTTAGCGACACGGCCGGCTCTCGGTTACCCAGCGTGCAGCCGGCGGCCGAGCCAACCTGTGGCTACCTGTGGTGTGTCCCGCCCACCCTGGATTCACCTGGGAATAGACTCACTCCTATTACAGGTGGACTGAAAGGAAGAAAAGCAATGAAATTCCCATTTGGACATTGCAGCTGTTCACTGAGGGCTCTGGAGTATCGGTAGATAAAGCAGCTCCCGTCCTCCTATGCCCCCCACAGCTGCTTAGGACAGCCAGGAGTTGGCTGGAAAAAAATCCTTCCAGTTTTCAAAATCCTTTTACTAAAAAAGACAAAGGGTAGTTGTCTCCTTCCAGCTGACAGTGTCCCTACTATGTTAACTTAACACTTGGGCATTAATCCGCAGGCACCTCCAAGTGAGGAAAATGACATTATTCTTTTTCAGATGTAGAAATCCCTGAAAATCCTGAGGCATATCTTAAAATGACCACAAAAACTTTGAAAGCGTCTTCTGGTAGGCCCCTGCCCATGCATGTGTCTCAACATGGCAGTACCCTGTGGCGCACACTGCATCCTAAACCTCGCTCCCATGTCATGTCTGACCTCTGCCTTCTGTGGACACCATGCGCCTCCGTCCTTGTGTCATGGTGTATTTACGCTGCCGTACTCACCCATCCTGTGTGCTCCTTACAGAACCCCGCCCAACAGAGCCGTCTCCACGCCATCCCTCTCCCTTCCCCCAGGCCTGTGCAGAAGGGAATTTTTCATGGTGCCTTATTTTTTTTTATTATTTTTTCTCCATCTAACCGAAGTTCTTTGGCATGGGCCAAGCTTTCTTCGTGGTGGCTTGGCTTGGAACTATTTTCTTGCTTAGGGTGATCTCCTGGGACCAGGGTGGGTGGGGGTAGAGGTGCTATCGCGTTTGCCGCAGGAGAAGAAACTTTCCTTTCCAGCTGTGATCTTTAGCCTCTGCCCCGTTCCCCTCTGCGGTGGGGGTGGGGGAGCCACAGCAGCCCCTTGGTCCCCAAGTCCATCCTGATGAGACTTATCCTCACTCCTGGGAGGCCCCCAGACCCAGCCTTGCCGCCCAACATCCCCACCACTCGAGACCCCGGCTCCAAATGCCACTCATTCCACAGCAAATCGTGTTTGTCGTGCTCCATTGTGAACCCATCTAGTGAAGGCACAATGTCACTCAGTTGCATGACTCATTTCATTCCCTTCTGGGACGTACTGACATTTTGCAAACATGCATGCTTTGCAAGGAAAGCTGCAGAACTCATTTTTATACTGTAGCCTGATGCCATGTTACCCATGACCTTTTTTGTGTCACTAAACATGAGTCCTTTGGTTGGAGAGAATGGACTGTCACTTGCTGTTTTTTGTTTCAGGTAAATCCATTTCTGATGGCCACTCGTGGCATGTTCCTGACAGCCCTTCCTGTCCCAAGCATCACTACAAACAAATGGAGGGTGACAGGGATAGACCACCCATTCCCTCAGATTCCAGCACCCCTTATAAACCACCCTATGTAAGTCTTGACTCTACTGACCCAAGTGTGTGAATAGTAGTAAAAATGCATAAAATGGAGAGATTTTGCTGTAAACTGTGTATGCTCACTCCCCGGGCACGTTTTGAGTTGGTTTTCTCATGGTGACAATAACACTGTTGAGCTGTCCGTAGTTCATTAGAACCCTGGCAAAACTGACTAGATTTAGAGATAGGTTTCTGGCCAAATGCCATCTTTGTGTGTGCTGGCGTGACATGGCAGTGATGGTTACTGTTGAGTCAGTTGTCCGTGCACATCGTGAGGAAGCAAATGCCGGCTTCCCTGAACTGCTCCTGAGCCCCCACACCTTCGTCGTATTTACCTTTTGACCACACATCTATTCAGAAAATCATGCCTTCATGTTCAGAGTGGATGGTGTGCTGTAGAGGGCCCGGGTTTGATTCCCAGCTTTGCCAGTACATTGCCATGGAGCCTCAAGCACCTAGCCTTGCCTCTGGAAGCCTTTCCTGCCTGAGGATAAACCCACCTTTACCTAATTGTTGTTAGGATCAATGCGTATGAAGGTAACAGGAGGTCCTCCGAAGTGATGGTCATTGTTATTATCACTCTTGTATCGGTTTATTGTTGATAGCAGCGACTCTTTCTCCTTAGGTACGTTTTCCTCAGGTGGCATGAGTTCTTGGCATGCTCTGGCTAGGCAGCTACTTGGGGGCATTGTAGGGTTTAATGTCGACCTCAGATCATTTTCAGCACACAGAATTAACAACAAGAGAGTTGAAATTAAGGAGAGAATATTGGTACATAATTGGAGACGGTTCTGCCTTTACATGGTCAAATCTGAGTCATTTGATAATGGGCTGTCCATGCCCAATTCAGAAACTCTTCCTCTTGCTTAGCAAGCAGCTGTCATTTTCAATCTGTCCCTCTGTGGTGTGGAATAATGACCCTGAGAGGAAGAGACCCCTGCACCCGCCCTTTGCTTTCCATCGGGTAATTTGGCTTCTCCCAGCCATTACGTTCCTGTTTCTCACCTGGCCGTTTTCAAAAGCTCAACCCTTTTATTGTGTCTAAAACCAGGCATGTCACCACAAATCTGCAGGGATTTTAACACAAATAGGCCATATGGACACAATCCAAAGAAAGCATGGCTTTTCTAAAAGGGATACATTTATTTTTGGAAAGGCCTGAGATAATAGCCTAATCAGCTCTATGATAACAGAAAAGTCAATATGTGCGATGAAAAATAAATGCTTGGTAATGAATGCCCCTGGGAGATGGATTTGTCCTCCGTGTGTTTCCGGTTCCCAGTGATGATAGAGTGATGGGGAGGGATAAGTAAAATTTTGTAAAATACTGAAAATGCAAAAGGGCTATCATGGTCACAGTCTGGTCAGCTCAACAATTGTTTTTAATTTGTTTTGCGTGGTTCATTCAAGGAGTGTTAGGAAGCATGCAAATTAAAACTGGCCATTTTCCTCCCCTTGTTAACGTGGCATCAGCTTCCCCTCCCTGGGCCTTTGCCTCCTTATTTCTTTTTCTTTTCTTTTTTTTTCTTTTTTTTTTTTTTTTTTTTTTGAGACAGAGTCTCGCTTTGTTGCCCAGGCTAGAGTGAGTGCCGTGTCATCAGCCTAGCTCACAGCAACCTCAAACTCCTGGGCTCAAGCAATCCTTCTGCTTCAACCTCCCAAGTAGCTGGGACTACAGGCATTCACCACCATGCCTGGCTAATTTTTTTCTATATATATTATTTGGCCAATTAATTTCTTTCTATTTATAGTAGAGACGGGGTCTCGCTCTTGCTCAGGGTGGTTTCGAACTCCTGACCTCAAGCGATCCACCCGCCTCAGCCTCCCAGGGTGCTAGGATTACAGGCGTGAGCCACCACACCCGGCCCGCCTCGTTATTTCTGCCATTGGCTCTGTTTGATTATAAACGCTACCCACATGCTGCCACACCACTATATGACAAGCAAGATACTCTTCAAAGGAAAGGGCCCCGTCTCCTTAATGTCTTGCCTGTTAAAATGAAACTAGTTGTTCTTTAGCCTTTAAAATTTACAGACAATAATTTAAAAATTGGCGCATTCCAGGTAAAGCTGCTATTAAGTCCAGGCAAAGAAGGCCCAAGAGTCTTGAACGGCAGCCCACAGCAGGAAGAGGAGAGACTGGCCGGTGGAACAGGACCTCAGTCAGGTATTGCCCACCTGGCAGTTAAGAGAGGTGGGGTGTGGTATTTTGGGTTGGTTGGGCATTTAAGTCCTTGCTTAACAGAACATTAATTAGGAATTAACCAACTATATAATTCACCAAAACTGCTGAACTTACCCTATACCTCCCAATGTTATTTTCAAGTCAGCTGATTTGTATTTATAAACAAATCCCTGGGCCATTCAGTTTCATGTGGAAACTATTCTTTAAATATTGATAAGATGAGTTTGATATGGTGAAGTGCAGGATTTCAGTGACTTATGTAAAGATCGGACATGAAGATGATGATCAAAGTGTTGTCTCAGGTGTCTCCTCACCAGACCAGTTCAATAATTGTAATTACTCAATTAAATCTAAAATAAAGCTGATAGCATTCACCTGATCATTCATGGACCAAAGCAGAAAACTTGAAAATGTTCAGTGTGAACTGAAATGCTGAACTTGAGACAACAGCAAATACTGGCAACAAGTTGGGTTTCCCACCCCCCGCGCCCCATGTCATTCCAGCCTTTGTGGGAGTCTAGGCCTCGGATCAGAGCAGGGGAAACGTGCTACTCCATGCTCTAGGAGGAGAGAGAACTCCCAAACCCGGATGGTGCTGCAGTGGGGCATCCCCCTCAGTTTTTTATCACCCTGACCCCTAATTAGCTGACGACAGAGAAATCTGTTCGCATTATTGCCTTTTTTAATTGGCAGCTTTTTATTTCAGGTGCCTTTGACAGATGGGAACTGATTCAAGCGCAAGAACTTCACAGTAAATTCAGAACAAAACCAAACTTGCAGCAGCTGAACTCTGATCTCAGTGACATCACCACTTGGCTGAAAAAAACTGAAGCAGAGCTGGAAATGTTAAAGATGGCAAAGCCGCCCTCTGATATCCAGGAAATGGGACTCAGAGTGAAAAGACTGCAGGTGAGTTAGAAGTGTGGAGAGGAAGAATTATTCCACGTGTGAATGCATTGCTGTGCTGGACAAACACATCAAATCTGTTAGTAGTGTAGACGCAGCTTGCAGATGAGGTATGGTACAGGTCAGTCTCTTCCATATCTCTTGTATAAGTGGCAAGGACACACAGATGTAAATTTTTGTTTTCATGTGGAAGAGTTATCTCCAAATGATCCCAAAGCCCATAGCAACAGTGGGGAAGTGTGGCCCAGATCCCCAAGTGCTAGAAAGATCTGACTTCCAAGGTACCTCTAGACTTTTATGGAGGTGCTGGTGGCCATTGTCAGGTAGCTAGAAACCACCCTTCCAAACTGTGTATGCCTCATTTCCGGGCAAGACTAGGAGTGGAGGCTTGCTTGAAAGAGCCGAGGTTGGGGAGGACAGACTCACCAACTGGTGAGTCCTGTGCCCTGACCTGTTTACCCTGCTGTATGTGATTGGGATTTGTCACCCACATAATCCACCCTGGCCCCACTGGAACTAGTCTGGGGCACAGCAGGGGGACAGTGGGACCCTTGCACTTTGGGGTGCCCTGAGCATGAGCCTGAGCTCCTATGACCCAGGGCAAGAGTCCTGGGGTGTCTTAGGCACTCTTTATACATGTTCTTTCATTTTACTTTATGCATTAATATATCAGGGGTTACTGTTCATCCTAAGGGATAACATTTCTGGGCTATCTAGGGGCAAAGCAGGATAATTTTATATGCTTTTTCTGGAAGACTTTTAATTTGGTCCAGAGATGTTACTAAGCCAGTTGCAGAGCAGGGGCTACGGAGGTCTGCAGGAGGTCGAGTCGGCCCACCAGAAGGCAGGCCTCTGCCCTGGGGCCCGGCCGGCCAAGTTCACTGACCTTGTGTGGCAGCTCCTCACCTGATGCTTCCCAGCCAGTCACAGGCGAGCTTGGGAGGGTGTGTGGAAGATCCGATCCCTACCAACATTGAAGATGAGCCCCTCGTCCCTGTTTTCAGAGTGTCTAACCTGATCCTCTCCCTCCGTGGTAGGAGATATTAAAAGCCTTTGACACCTACAAGGCGTCAGTGGTCTCTGCCAACGAGAGCAGCAAGGAATTTCTGCAGACCGAGAGCGCCGAGTCCACGGAGCTCCAAAGCCGACTCCACCAGCTAAGCCGGTGCTGGGACGCGGCACAGGGCGCAGTGGACAGCTGGAGAGAGGGCCTGCGGCAGTCGCTCATGCAGTGCCAGGTACGCTGACTCGGCACCCAGCTGCCCCCGCCGGCCGCAGCGAGGCCCACGTGGTGGGAGCAGCAGATATTTTTATCTTGGGCAGGCTGCACTGGCACAGCCAAATGTGGCTTGTGTCAGGAAACACGCATGCTTTACCATTTGCTCCCAAAGAGGCCCACCTGCCGTCTCAGAGTCCCAGTGCTCGCCCCGCTCTCCCACCCAGGCCCACTCGGAGTGAGGGCTCCGGCAAGCAGCCTGTATGTCAGAGATGCCGCCCTGCCACGACCTGGCCCTGGAATAGAGGAGCCATGTAACCCTGCTCTACCACTTACTAGATGTGTGACTTTGGGCAAACCATTGAACCTCTTAGACCTCAGGATTCTCATCTGAAAAATGGGAATCATTTGAGTGCCTACCCCACAGGGTTCTCTTTAGGTCTAGATGAGGTGGGGTGGAGAATCTTATCCAAGCACTGCCACGTGAATACACGCTCAGCTTGCATCGGCTCAGACCCCATCTTAGGGAATGGGAACCCCCCACAGCCCGTCCACCACCGAGTCCAGCAGATTTGTCGAATAACGTATGTGGTCTTCATGTTTAAGCTCAGAGCATCCTGAAGGCCCCCTTCCTGCTGGCACATTTCACGTGCTGCCCCATGGGACGGCACCAAGTGTGCTCACTATCCTTCCCTGCCTTCCCTTTCCCTAGTTTTGGGTCCCTGGCATTTAAATCTGGCCCTTTTATGCCTGGACAAGGCAAGAGGAGCACACGACTGTGCTGGGTTGGAAGCAGCGAGCTGCCCTACAGCAATGCTCCTTCCAGAGTTCCAAGAAAAGGCAGTGCTCTGATGTCTGTTGTTTTTTAAGGACTTCCACCAGTTGAGTCAAAGTCTGCTACTGTGGTTGGCGAGTGCTGAGAACCGAAGGCAGAAGGCTCATGTCACCGACCCAAAGGCAGACCCCCAGGCTCTCCTGGAGTGTCAGAAGGAACTCATGGTAAGTTTCTTCCTACGGGGCTCTGCGCTGCCCCCAGCCTCTCTCAGCTGCAGTGGGTCAGGGTACTCAGGAAGCCTCATCTAGTGCTTCTGTGAAAAACAGTACTAGTGGTATTTGTGATGCATGCCATCAGCCCTCCTCTTCCTCCTGGGCAGCTCCTTGTACTTCTGAAGCGGAATGGTCTGAAAGGGTGAAGAGCCACAGTCCTGAGCAAGACGTCTTCAATGTGCTCAGGAATAGGGGACAGGGGCCTTTGTAACATCCTGAGACACTTAAGGCCATTTGACTAGAAGTATTTTCCCTTGTAAATACTGCTCACTTGCAGGGACAGATGGTGCTCATTGGCTCTGCTGCCGTGAGCTGTGTGGGTTTTCTGTATCCATTTTAGAAATGTCTGTCTTATTGGAGGAGAGTTTTGTCTTCATGTGTTTGTCACTAACAAACCAAAATGAGATCTATATATTCTCACTTATGCTCAAGGTGACATTTTCAATCCATGAGTTTGCATTAATATGTGGCTCAATTTTAAACATTTTAAATTTAATCAGGGTGCTGGCCATTGTTTAAAAAACACACTTCGGTACTGAAATCTTTGTAAAGCCCCACTCTCTAGACTAGTCGCATCCAATACGACGCTCTGCAGTGATGGAAGTGCCCATATCAGCACTGCCCAGCGCGGCGGCCACTAACTCATGTGGCTGCTGGGACTGGAACTGAATCTGTCATTTAAGTTCAAGTAGCCACACCTGTCTAACGGCTACCAGATTGGACCACGAGCAAGAAAACCACCCTTAATAATTGAAGCCGATTGGGCTGGGATGCATCTCCATATTTCTCAGTAGTGTGGTTATGCCGCTGTTTCTTGAATGATCAACTAATTTAGAGTTCTCCGACTTCATGCCCTAGTGGATGAGGGTCTAGTCTTCCCACATAATCCCCCTCACGTCTTTCCTCTAATCTTTCCAGCATCATGGTTGTCTTCAGAGTGAAAGGGAATGAAAAATAGGGGCGGGATGTAACCTCCTTGCTATCTAAACAGTGCTGGGCTGCAGGACACAGGCAGTTAGGAAAAGTAGAAGGTTCTGAAGTCACGCACCGCCCAGCATTTGTCCCGCAACTCCTGGCACTGAGAAAACATCATTTGGCCACACTAGCTTCCCTACTGTCTAGTAACCGACACTTTTTTTTTATTTTCAGCAACTGGAAAAGGAGCTAGTGGAACGTCAACCTCAAGTAGACTCCTTACAGGAGATTTCAAACAGCCTTCTTATCAAGGGGCAAGGAGAAGACTACATTGAGGCTGAAGAGAAGGTCCATGTTATTGAAAAGAAACTCAAACAGCTCCTGGAACAAGTGTCCCAGGATTTAATGTCCTTGCAGGGAAGCCAGGTGAGTCCACTTGTGGCTTTTAGATGTCGTATTCCATGTGAGCAGAAAGCAGTGCTGTGGCCTTGGCGTCACTGACCTGCGGTGAGCTCACCTCACCGTCAGCTGGAGCTGTTGCTGTGGCCCTCTGGCTGCTACTAAACGCATCTCCTCGCTGTCGGCTATCGGTTTATAATGCAAATGGTCGACCTTGCCTTGTTTGCATTCCCATTTGTCTGAAAAAAAAGCTCTGGTCAAGTGGGGGGTGAAAGCAATAGAAGAAGCCCCTTCCTCAAGAAAGATGTAAGCTAGGGGAGGGGCGAGCTGCACGTGAAGAATCTGCCCGGAGCACATTTCTGCGCTCTCAAGACTATTCAGAACCTTCTCTTTCCCTGAACTGAACCTCTGGGGTCTGAATTTCAGAGCCTGGACCCATCCCTGCCCGGCTTAAATGAGGCAGACACAGGGGACCTGCCTCCAGCTGCATCCGGGCCAGCCCCCCACGCGAAGGTGAGAGCCCCTTCCTTCTGTGGCAAGTCTGCCACTTATTTTTGAAAGTTACTCAGATGATTGGAACTTGGGACTCCAAGGCCCCTTCAGACATTTCGTGACAGCATGGATCCCCGCTATAACCTGCTGGTCAGTGGGGAGGCTTACTCCAAAGATGATGATGATGTTATTAAAATATTCTTCTTAAAGACCTAACTCAAAGGCCCTCTTCTAGTCAGTTCCTCTTCTTTGGGATCGAAGCAGGTTGAGAAAGAGCACTTGTTGCATTGTTGAAGGGGCTTCCTGATTTCTCCATCAAAATCAGATCAATGAACTGGACCACGAAACTCTCAGTGGTTTAACAAACCCTATTATTTTCTTCCTCATAGAGTTTAACCTCAAATGTAGCACTCTGGTCTCAAAAGTTTGGGGCTGGGCACAGTGGCTCACACCTCTAATCCCAGCACTTTGGGAGGCCAAGGTAGAAGGATTGCTTGAGGCCAAGAGTTTGAGACTTCAACATAGCAAGACCTCATCTCTAAAATTAAAAAAAAAAAAAAAGCTAAGCGCAGTGGCACATGCCTATAGTCCCAGCTACTGTGGAGGTCGAGATGGGAGGATCCCTTGAGTGCAGGAATTCTAGGTTACCGTGAGCTGTGATCTCTCTGCTGCCCTCCAGCCTGGGCGACAGAATGAGACCCTGTCTCTTTAAAAAAAAAAAAAAAAAAATGCAAGAAGATGACCTAAGGGAGGTATATAATTTAAGGAAGGATGTTTATCATTCACAAGACTAAACTATCTTTAATTGGGTTTTTTTTTAAATCCAGAAATTCAGAGCAGAGAGAACTACAGAAGGCGAGAAGGAGACAGAGAGCAGGTAACGTGTCATTATAGTCACAACAAGTTCCCCTGCTCCACAACCCCACCACACAGTCTTACCTGTGCCACGTTCAAGGTCTTCGTAAAAATCGGGCTTTGTCTGGTCTGGAAAGGGCTGGGCTTCTCTTCCAAAACCAAACCCCAGCTGTTGGCCCCATTTTAATCCTGGATTTCTTATTTACGTTGGCAGGGGGTGAGGTGACAGGAGTGGGTCCCCTACCCCTGGACCTCCCCATCAGCTCTAACCTCCTCTGTTGGCAGGGTGCCCGGCGGGGCACGGCCACAGCGCTCCTTCCTCTCCCGGGTGATCAGGGCAGCGCTGCCCCTGCAGCTGCTCCTGCTGCTGCTGCTCCTTCTGGCCTGCCTGCTGCCCTCCTCCGAAGAAGACTACAGCTGCACTCAGGCCAACAACTTCGCCCGGTCCTTTTACCCCATGCTGAGGTACACCAACGGGCCGCCCCCCACATAGAGGGCTCAGCCAGCCACAGCGCCATACCACCCACCAGCCCGACTGCGTTGGGCGCCCAGCTCGTGGCCCCAGACCAATCTGTGAGTGACTCTTAGCGTTGGCAAGGTCCAGGGACCTGCTGCACACGCCTCCTGCTGGGCTTGTCCCTCTCTGGAGCCCAGGGCAGCTTTCAAATGAAGTTCCTTGCCAGGGGGGCAGGGGGCCTGGGCAGCAGTCACCTGGGGCATTTTGGTAAAGCTAGTTGATTGGTTTAGGGAGCTCTGGAAATGGCAGTTTCCCGAAGAGCCAAGCACTTTGTGAATTTTGATTTATTTGTAAAACAGCGTTATTATGTAGTTAATATGGTCAATGAGCAGTGGTGTTCATCGCATACTATGTATTGTAGATACAAGCAAGCAGATTTCACCTTAGAAATGGTCCAGCAACTCATATGCACCCTTAGCTGATTTATCGAAACAATCATATTTATAATGTTTAGAATCTGTTTTACTCTGATCAGCTAGCAATTTTAAGCTACAGGTTGTAAACCAAAATGTTCTGTTCAGTACCTAGGTCTGCTCTTTTATACTGCTTTAAATTTTTAAAGAAATTCTATTGCATGGATGTGGTTATTTGTGCATATTTTTTAACAATGCTGACTCTGTATGAATAATGTAAACTTTGATTTTTTAAAGAAAAAAATCAGATTTTAGCTTGAGCTTTTGACTAATGTACAGTAAATGCCAACATGACAGACTTGATAGGGATGTTTTTGTAAGTTAATTTTCTAAGACTTTTTCACATTTAAAGTGCTGCTTCAGGTTTTGTTTAAGTCTTCGGCCACGTGGAATTGGGTCCAGAAACTTGAAGCTGTTTTGTGGTATGTACAACGCAAATGTTTCTCATTAAAAAACAAAATTAGCCAGACTTCTGTTGTACTGGATTATGTGACAAAGCAGTCCAATGGTATGCTTAGTCTTCTGAAGAACAAAAACTATTTAAAAAATATTTTGGGGGGCTTTTGATTGTAAGTTTTATGTTCTACTTAAATTTAATTTTTACAGGATTGCTTATGAGATCTAGAAACCCATAACTTGTCTGGAGAAAGGACCCTTGGATATGTGTAAATTACTCAGGGTGTGACCTTCAGGTGCTGTAGGGAACAATGAAGACAGCACAGAAAGGGAAGGGTCCTTGCACCCAGTTTTTCCTATTTTTCCATTCCCAGCCTTCTCCAGAGCCAATTAACAGCTACCCAGGTGTCTAACAAATGTTACAGGCAAAGCCACCTGTTTTCCATACAATTCTAGTACCACTGTCTAAACAAAGGATAACATCAGTGTTTCCCCCTTCTTGATTAGACATTACTGGCCCCAGTTCCTAATCGATATCTCTTAGCACCCGCTCCCGGTCTCTGCAAAGCACAAACCTCAGGGGAAGCCAGTGAAGCTGTCCGTGCAGGAGCCACCTCCAAGGGCTGCGTGGCTAACGCAGATAACGAGCAGCTTCATGCGAAGAGACCATTTGAAGAGAATCTGTCTTGTCTTTGGTACTTGAAGTTATAAAGTTGTTGGATTGATAAAGGTAGTTTTTAACACATCAAACTCTTTTAAAATAATTCATCTTTTTTCATGGATTAAATAGATTTCAGAATTGAATGTAGGCACTAGCTACGTAGCCTAATTACTGTACATTCTTATGTTCAACTCCCAACAAATACATTTTTAAAGCCCAAATCATGAAAATCACTTTATTTATGTGACATTAAAGGGAGACAGTAAGGAAAAAGCGCTACCTGGAGGCAAAGATCTGCTTTCACACAACAGCAAACATTCATTTCTCAAAAGTCCCAAATTTAAAGCTTGTGAATAGAATCAACAAAGGACTGCAATGGTTCTTCAAAGCGTTCATCTGAAAAAAATAACAAGTTATAGGCAACCAGCAGGCTCTGAGGTACACAGGAACACTGAGTAATAAAGTTACAGGACCAACAGGCATGGTATTGAGATACCCAGCACAGAAAAACAAATGCAGCAGTGTTGATTAAACAGTTCCCAGGAAATGCTCCAGGCTAGCATTACCAAACCTTTGCCCTTCCCAAAGAGGTGGCTGGCCCTACAAGTGAATATAGGATGCGTGGAATTTAAAAAATAAAAAACCTTGACTCCAAAGCAACAAAAACAGTGGCAAGATGATATATCACAGCAACAATGCCCATCTTAGAGCTGCCCCTGGAGCCAAAATTCCAGCCTTTGAGAGCTACAAAGAATGGCATATTGAAAATCGTACATTTGTAAATTTCCAAGAAATGCACTCCACTTCCACGTTGGGGAAAGCAGTAACAGGAGATGCTGACAGTGCCCACAAAAGCTCATGAGACGATGATGGCAGGACAGGAAGAACAGAATTTTTTCCACCTGTCATTGCTGCAGTCATGTAAGGGTTCATACAGACCGCATCTAAGCTGACAAGGTAGGATCTAAAAGTGCATCCGAAGGCAACCCTGACCTAACCATCCCTCCATGCTGCTGATCTTCAGCTGCATGGCCAGGCAAGCAGAAGGTGTGAATTCCAGTCCAAGCTTTGAAGTAGCTTGGTGACCTTGAGTGATAAATTTGCCCCTCTAGGCTTTAATTTACACATGTATAAAGACAGACTTGAACTTCTGCTTCAGAACTTTGCAAGCTGTTACCACATCTACAGGGTGTCACACACAGGGAGGCCCCATTTAAGCCACAGTAGCCATGCATGTTTGAACAAATTCTGTAGTTTAAAAATTTTTTAACATTTTTAACTAGTTGAACTGCATGATCACTTTCAGCACTAGACTTGAATGGCTTGTGTCCAGCTCTATCACTTAGTCTCTGCATGACCTTGAGCAAGTTTGCTTAGATTCCCTGTAGCTTCTACAGCCAGAAAATGAGGATAACAGTAATTGTTATAAGGAATAAATGTGAGCGGCTGAGAACTGTGTCTGGCACAAATACTATTTTTAGGTACTATTTTCTTTAAAAGATTTTTAGCAGCTTAAAGAAATGTGTCAAATCTTATTATATAAAAATGTTTTGTTTCAAAATAGACTAGAAACTGAAGGTTCACCTTGAATTTGAAAAGTCATCAACATATGCAAAGCCCACTTAGCAGATGTAAATAAGAAACTAACCCTATCCCCTGGCTCTGCCAATAACTGGTAACTGATTTTTTGCTCCTACTGAAGTCTGCAATAACTGCCCTTCCAGCTGAGTTAGCAGGCAACGGGGGCCAGATATAGACCATCTCCCTGCAGAGCTTTTGTCAATTTTGCACTTTTTAATACACTTAAGACTCCCCACATTTGTTATTAGGCTAATAGTTCTGTCTTGTTTCCACCTCAATTTTTCAAGAAAAATCTCTTCAAGATTATTTTAGGGTCATCCTGGTGGAGAGTGAGGCCAGACATAGCAGGCACACTAAGAAGGGAGCTCACTGTGCTCGCCTGGGACGGCCCACTTAACTCTATTAAGAACATTCCATGGTATGTTTCTCTTAAAAATGCCTCTATCTATATGACCCCCTATTAGACATGTTTTCACAGTTAAGCCCAAATCTCACTCATTTCCTACAAATAAATTTCTCCTATTAAATGATCACTTACAAATTAAAATGGAGGACAGGAATCCTGCTGTGCCCATCTAAGGAAAGCTAATGAATGCTTTTCCATCATACAGAAAATGTAACTGAGGCTTTATCAGGTCCTATTCCTCCTAGTTAATTCTTTTTGAAAACACTGAAATTTCTGCTTAACCATAGGAGAAATCTTAAGTTGCCCTAACGGAACATGGACCATTGGGCAGGGTAGAGACCCCAGACAAGACGACATTTAAAGGGAAAGCACTATTGCAGAGAAATGACCAACCTCCAAAATGGGCACTGAGGCTGTACCCAACACACAAAACAGCAGCCTGACACATGGAAAAACTGTCATCTGTAGAGGACACATTTCGGGCAGAGAGATTCAAAACACATCAAAAGGCACCTTTAGAGCACAGCCCATGCTAGCACAACCGTTTGCTTGCCCCAGACCTCGTCTGAAAGACAGCCTTGCAGCACGGCCGTCCCTCTGGTTGGACTGACCAGTGGGTTGGGTGTTCCCAACATGCCCAGGTGAGACCCTGGCCAAGAAGAAATTATCAAAAGTGTTACATCCTCCTCCTCACAGGCTTCATCTAAATGCAGGAATATTTGTGGAAAATATTCCCAGTGGCCACTGGATGGGTTTCAGACAGAACACGCACAAGTCTGGGTAAGCACAGGATTTGGCACAGACACCTGAGTTCCATCTGGCACTTTCTTGGGTATCAAAAGTCAACCTAAAAAATTCACTCTCCTACATATTAATTAGGCAATGGCTCAGACCTCATTCTCTTTTTGTTTTTCTTACCTGGTAGTCTGTTTTTTAAAAATACAATTAATAGAATTTCATGAGCAAATAATTATTCAAGGCTGTCTTCTTCACCTCCCACTTCTCTCCGGTCTCCTACCCCTCTGCTTATAGCGGGGGTTTCTAGTCTGGCCAGAAAGAAAGAAAATAATCCCTGGTTCCTATGAAATCAAGCTTATGTTGTCTGAAACTGCCTCCGAATACAGATAGCAGTGTCTGCTCCAGGTATATGTCCAAGTGTTTTTAAGCTCAACTCTTAGTAAAATTGTACCCGGTATCAAAATTAGGAATTACTCAAGGTCTTACTAGCAGAAACCAACCTTTGTCACATTGAATGTAATCTTCCTAATGACTTAGTACATACATGATGTGCTCACCAAAGTAAACCCATTTCCAAAAATAAAATGTATTTAATATCATATCACAAGGTAATTTTTAAAAACAGTACCATAAAAATCAAACATGATTATTTAACTGCTTACTTCCAAAGTATAACTGTTACTCATTTTATGTATCTGGTATGTTCCCAAAAATTTGTCTGAAAATTTCAATCTTCAAAAAGCAAGTTGAGCCAGGCGTGGTGGCTGACACCTGTAATCCTAGCACTCTGGGAGGCTGAGACAGGAGGATCGCTTGAGCTCAGGAGTTCGAGCCCAACCTGAGCAAGAGTGAGACCCCATCTCTACTAAAAATAGAAAAATTAGCCGGGTGTGGTGGCATATGCCTGTAGTCCCAGCTACTTGGGAGACCATGACAGGACGATCACTGGAGCCCAGGAGTTTGAGTTTGAGGTTGCAATGAGCTATAATGATGCCACTGAACTCACTGCTCAGGGTGACAGAGCAAGACTCTGTCTCCAAAAAAAAAAATTTAAAAACAAGTTGAAATTGTGATTTCAGAGGATTTTATCAAGTTTCTATTTCACCCAGCCCACCATATAAATGCTTTCATAAGAAAATATTTTTAAGAACCCTAGTGTGTAAAAGGATTTGTTCTTGTTATATAAGTAATTACCTCTAAATAGTTCTCTTTTTTAAGGAGAGTTCACAAACCAGGTCTTATTCGAGTGCTGTGCTCATCAAGTCTACAAAATGAGGCTCTGAAGCTGACATGCTGGCCAGCTAGTCATCCTTCCGAGCACACCGTGCACCTCCACTGCCCAAGGTGTCCCTGTCTCCTCTGGGTGGCTGGTGTGGGGTCGTGGCTGCTACCTGTGGAGGCCCTGCAAGATGGAAACTGAGTTCACAGTGCCCCAGGGAAGCACTGTGCTATAACCCACACCCACAGGAGAAAACCCTGTTCCTGCAAAGACACACACGGCCTTTCTCCAACACACACGCTGGGCCCTTGGGACAACACGGGATTAAGGAAGGGCAGTTACAGGCCCAGGGAGGTTTAAATTCCCACTGCGAAAGTGATCACAGAAAGTCCTCTGTGAAAGTGATCACACATAGGTACATGCCCCCAAATAAGCCGCAGGTTCTATGACTGCAAATCACAAGGGATGAATCTGCGTGAAGATGGCAGCAGGGAAGAACATGGCTCAGATCCTAGCTTGACCACGGACTCCCGGGCCTTTGACAGAGTGACAGTAACAACATGACATCAGTTCTCACGGGCCTGTGAGGGAGGCATGTGGATTGTCATTGCAGGTTTCACAATGTCAAAAATAAAAGGGTTAGCCCACTTCCTATGTGCATGTCATTTTCTCCCTTTTGCAACTTGCAGCCCTTCCGAGTCAGATTTCTCCCATTCATTCCAAAGCCTTCAAGATGTTTTCCAAAGGGGTGGAAGGGAGATAGATGGAAGGTAAGAAAGGGACCAACCATGTTGAAATCCCATGAGGCCATCAAGATGGAAACTCTACATTCCAGTTGCCCCCTGGTAACAAGGGCAACTGTGGCTTTCTTACTCCGACTCCCGGGAGCAGTAAGGGGGGGAAGATGGTCCGTGACAGAGCCTACCATAACGAAATGGGGGCCAGCGCTTGGCAGGAAGATGACAACACCCAGGATCACGACATGCTGGGGTCCACGCCTCTTCAGTCTTTGACCTCCTCTGGGAGCCTCTTCACCTCAAGGCCAGGGGTCACTGAGACTGTGGGTTCTGGGAGCCCTCCACTGTCGTCTGCCAGGCTGCACTCTGACCCCATGACCGAGGACTTGTACCCTCGAAGCGTGTGGGCATTCAGCATCTCCAGCAGCAGGTCGTACACCGGGATGACGTTTTTGCACTTCATGCTGAGCAGATGTTCCATGCCCTTGTTACTATGGGGACAAAAAGATACTGAGATTCCTTCCCTCGAGGCAGCCGCAGGAACATTGAAATCTTCCCCAGCTCTCCTGCACGGGGCCAGTCCCACCCCACCCTACCCCCGCCGTCCCCCCAGCAACCCCAGTCTACACTCAAGGGCAAGGACGATGTCAACTTCTGTGTCCCCGCCACCACCCACAATGGCCCGTCGCAGTGCCTGGCAGATAGTACTAATACAATCCTTTCTCATTATTCACGTTACTTTATTCTATAAAGTCCTTTCAAACACGGAATTAGCCAATACTGAGGGAAATAGAGGGTTACATTCCTGCAAGCCTCTGCTCCCATTTTCATCAGCTGATCAACACATAACCTTGTTTCATGTGTTTTTATTTAAAGGCATCTTATTAAATATATATTGTTGATTAACTTTGATTTAAAGGCCAACAGCACTGTAACTCATGCTTGAATGGTTATCTAACACGCATTTTCTTTGTAAGGGATGTGACAGCTTTCTTGCACCTAGGAACCCTAGACAACACTTCAGCACTACCCTAGGGGGCCATTTTAAACAGTGAAATCACTCACAAAAAGCACAAAAATGTAAAAACATGGCAATAAATAGATCACGTAAAGGACACTTGTTTATGGTATGAGAGCTGAAACAAACAAGAAGGCAGAGCATTTTCTTGTTCAGCCTCAGCTGCAAACATGCACAGAGGGTGACCCCAAATTTTTGCCACTCTGTAACATGACCTTGAAAGCACCATAAGTATTGATTTGGGGATTATACATAAATTTTAGCAAGCAGGTAAATTCACAAATATGGAGTCTGCAAGTACTGAGGATTGCCTGTACCTGTTCTGCAAATGGTTGTGTGCTAAATCATCAAAGAGGAAACAGGCAGAGGTCTTTTTCATTTCCTCCCCCTTGTTCGTGAGGTATACACCGTCCTTCCCTGCAGCCTTTAGACTCTGCTCCTCCTCAGGTGAGCAACTGCCTTCCATCCTCATCTCCCCTCTTGCAGCCCCAGGGCAAGGATGCCCTCCTCCTGGGTGACACTGAGCATCACTGTCCCAAAGTAGCCATCACCGAACCCTCCCCTGTCACCAGTGCACACTAGTTACATTTCCTGACCTGGAATATGCCCTACCCACAGACCTGCCTTCCTAAACCTGCTGGGGTCACCCATCCTCTTAGGTCTCATCCTTAATATCGTAATGCCGCTGAAAGAAAAGACCTCTCAGGGAAGGATTTGTGCTCTTCCCCAGGTCACCAGCTCAAGGGGAAATCCAGGAGAGGCAGACGTAGCCTCTTCACAAGAATGACTTTGGTGTAAGGGGGGGCGGCAGTTCATTTTAGGGGAGGAACTGACCCTTTTAGGACCCTGTAAACAAGCTATAAGCCCCAGCAATTGGAAAACAGATGAGCCATCACTGGGATGCCATGAAGATCTTATGAGGTCCCATGGGACATGCGTTCAGTGCCCACTCTGTGCCTGTCTTTGGTTATGGATGTGTGAACCGACGAAGCCTTCCACTCCCTTTCAGGGGTTCATTTTCTGTGACTTGTAAATACTTTTCCCTAAGCTCTTCACCCTGCTCTGAGCATGTCTCCCTACCCCACCCCATCCCGGGCAGAGGAGCTCCTGCAGGCCCATACCTGGCGTGCCTGACGTGTGACAAGAGCATCAGGAGATTGGCCAGGCGCACGGACTGCTGCTGGGAGGAGATGCCGCTCTTGGCGATCACCCAGACCAGCGCGTCGGTCACTGCGTTCAGCAAGTGGGTCAGCTTCCGGCTGCTCTCAGCCTCCTGGGCTGCTGCAGCCATAGGGTACATACCTGGGCAAAGAATAAAAAGCCAAAAATCATCGGTCTGAGAAAAGAAAACTGAAGTCGTGTGCTCAGCCGTTAAGCGCGCCTGTGTTCTCCGGGGTTGATCTGGGTTGCTCTGACATCTGCATGCGTGGCGAGATCACAAGAGCACAGTCTCACCTCCCACCCCCGGGGAGCTCTTCCCCGAGAGCCAGCTCCATTGCTGAGCTGGAAGGGGAGCCTGGCTGAATGCAGGGTGGACTGAATGACCTCTCAAAGTGCCTACCAGGCACAGGAAATGTATCTAGTAGCCTCAAACCATTGTAGGTGTTTCTCATCTGCAACAACAGATGCAGGTACAGAGAAGGTCTGAGGGGAGTTTAATGTATATAAACTAGTGGCCAATGCTATGAAGCCTCCCCTGCCACCCATTCATGGCACTGACAGCAACGTAGGGCCCCCTGCCACTTCTGTCCCAGGCCTTTGCATCTCACTTCTGTGGCTGGACAGGCAGACCACCAATTTGGGGTCAGACAGACCTATTTTCTATCAGCCATGTCTAGCTCCCTGAGCCTCAGTTTCTCATTAAAGCATGCAGGAACTCATCTCCTTAGGTCACTACCACCACCCTACCAGGTAGGTTGCTTCCCCCATCCCACCCTGCCCTGTGTTTAATTCCCCTCCGACTCTAAGGATCTGAGATACTGTAGTCTCCCAATGGTTGCAAAATAAAAGTTCAAATAAATTTCATCCCCTCATCCCCAGCCCAAGTCCTTGAGAGAAGCCAAATTAGCTTCTCTTCCACGCTTTCAATTTCAAAGCAAGAATAAATAACACGTGAAATCTTTTTCAAAAGAAGATACACAAAGTGCCAATAAACATGAAAAAATGTTCAACATTACTAATCATCAGAGCAATGCAAATTAAAACCACAATGAGATACCATCTTACTCTGGTTAGAATGGCCATTGTTAAAAAGTCAAAAAAATAGTAGACGTTGGCATGGATGTGGTGAAAAGGGACCATTTTCACACTATTGGTGGGAATGTAAATTAGCACAACCTCTACAGAGATCAGTATGGAGATTTCTCTAAGAACTAAAAGTACATCTACCATTCAATCCTGCAATCCCACCACTGGGTATCTACCCAGTGGAAAAGAAATTATATCAAAAAGAATGAATGAGGCCAGGCACGGAGGCTCACACCTCTAATCCTAGCACTCTAGGAGGCCGAGGCAGGAGAATTGCTTAAGGTCAGCAGTTTGAGACTAGCCTGAGCAAGAGCAAGATCTTATCTCTATTTAAATTTTTTAAAAATCTTATAAAAAGAATGAATGAAATAATGTCTTTCGCAGAAACTTGGATGGAACTGGAGACCATTTTCCTAAGTGAGGGAACTCAGGAACAGAAAAATAAATGCCACATGTTCTCACTTATAAGTGGAGCTAAACTATGACAAAAAGGCATACAGAGTGGTATAGTGAACTTTAGAGATTCAGAGTGGGGAAGGTTGACGGGGTGAGGGATGAAAAATTACCTATGGGTACAATGTACACTACTCTGGTGATGGGCACACCAAAAGGCCAGACTCCACCACTATATAATAAATACTTTCGACAGAATTCAACCTCAACCCCCAAATCTATTAAAATAAAAAAAAGGGAGGGGGAAAACAAATATGTGAAATCAAC
The DNA here is from genome assembly GCA_008750895.1 of Mirza zaza. NCBI lineage: Eukaryota > Metazoa > Chordata > Mammalia > Primates > Cheirogaleidae > Mirza > Mirza zaza. The sequence goes on from VSMD01097128.1 coordinate 28,849, forward strand.
CAGGGAGCTGCCCACTCTTTTTTAATGAGACAGAGTCTTACTCTGCCGCCCCTGGGTGGAGCGCAGTGGCATCATCATAGCTCACAGCAACCTCAATCTCCTGGGCTCAAGCAATCCTACTGCCTCAGCCAATTAATTTCTTTCTATTTATAGTAGAGACAGGGTCTTGCTCTTGCTCAGGCTGGTCTCGAACTCCTGCCCTCAAGCGATCCTCCCGCCTCAGCCTTCCAGAGTGCTAGAAGTATAGGCGTGAGTCACCGCGCCCAGCAGGAGCTGCACACTCTTGACTGTCATGAGAATGTAGGGTGGCCAGTGCTCCATCATCCACAGAATTTGTCTTAGCAGTTTTTATTCTCTATTTTTATTGGCACTTTCAGGTCAGTTCAACTAAGTTCAACTCAGTTAAGACAAGGGACACAGTGATGCAGATTATGCAAGTGTAGTGCTTTGCCACATCCCTAGGGGCCTCCATAACATCTAATATGGATTTAAAACATGCATATTTGACAGGAGCCCTGAAGCTGCTTCTCTAACCCCCGGCCCACCTCATTCTCCACAGTGGCTCTTCCTGTCCCCCTAGAGATGACCCGCCCTCCCAATGCAGAGGAAACAAGACCCCAGCCTTGATCCTGAGTGTCCCCTGAGTGGCCAAAACACAGATCTGCTCATGTGGCTCCCTTTAATGACCTCCCAGCTCAGGGGGCAGAGTCCAAACCACATGGTGCAGCCATCAGGGGTTCTAGGCTCTCCTGCTCCTTCTGCCCATGGTTCCCACCACACCTCACCTGGAATCCCACTTTCAATCCCCGGAACAGGTGATACGCTGGGCATGCTCAGCTTTCTGCTCAGGAACTCTCTCCTTCCTCCTCCTCCTTTCCTTCTTCTCTTGCTTAATATCCATTCCTCCTTTGGATCCCAGCCTTCTGGAAGCTTCCCCTGACCTCCCTACCATCCTGCCCTAAGTCAGGCTTGAGTTCTCCCCCAAAGCTGCAACAGTGCCCTGTTCATACCCAGCAGAGGCGCCACATTGCCCCACATGCTGGACATCTGCCCCGTCCTCACACAGGCCCACAGCCACCCACCCACCCCAGCAGGAAGGGATATGGCATGACAAAGGCTCCCCTCAGAGACTGTGTCTTGGCTAGTGGGTCCCCTCCTTCATGAACCAGCAGTCACTGCCAAGGGCAGAACCTAGGCCTCCCACGGGCTACGGGGCAACACAGCTGCACGCAGTACTGCGAGTCCACCGGCATCAAGTGGTTTGGGGAGGGAAGGCACTGCGGTTTTGAAAAGGTATGGTATATCAATTTTACGTACAGGGTGGGGATGTATATACAAAAAGACTAATCTATATAACATCATCCTGAGAAGGAACAGGGTTGAAGAATACCCATTTGGGGCCAGGCACGGTGGCTCACGTCTATAACCCCAGTGTTTTGGGAGGCCAAGGTGGGAGGATCACCTGTGCCCAGGAGTTCGAGACCAGCCTGGGCAATGTAGCAAGACCCCACCTCTACAAAAAATTAAAAAATTAGCCAGTCGTGGTGGGGCATGCCTGATATACCAGCCACTCAGGAGGCTGAGTTGGGAGGACTGCTTTAGCCCAGGAGTTTGAGGCTACAGTGAGCTATGATTGCACCACTGCACCCCAGCCTAGGCAACACAGCGAGACCCTGTCTAAAAAAAGCAAGAATGCCCATTTTGTTGCCTGACTCTCTCACTAGCCAGCAGTACCACGCCTGCACGTCGGGCAATCACGCGCCCTCTTGCTCATCTGACACGTATGTACAGAGTAATTGCTAAGTGGTAGGCCCTGGGCAGGGGCAAGGGACAAGACGCACAGCCCTGCCCAGTCAGACACACAGGTAACAACAAAAACTAACCTGCATCCACCTCCAAAAAGTAAAAAACATCAGGAGTCACTGCAGAACACAATTAGATTACTTTTCATAAAACTAAAGCAGCAGAGTAAAAAAGGTAAGAGCTTGGCACAATGCCCCACACATACCAAAGAACGTAAAATAAAATCAAGGACGCAACCTCCTCTCCCCTATCTGCTGGGAAGGGCTGTGCGTCCCTCTCACTAGCCCGCCTGCTGACATTCTGAGCAGCATGTGGGCGAGGGGAGCAGCCACCCCCTCTTCAACATTTGCCACGTGTCCTGCGTGTTCAAACGACAAAAATACAAGGTTCCCTTGACTGTAGGCAAATAAATCAGAAAATCTGAAGTGTTTACTAAAAATCCCAGAATGCTGACCAAGAGAAAACATCTCTGGCAATCGGAAGCTGTATGTGGTATGTGTCTGCTTGTCTCCTTTGAGGAAAGGGCCTCCAGCCCTGACACCCTGACAGTGACACCCACTGTCACCACCTCCTGTCCCCAGCATGACAACACTATCCAGAAGGTGCCAGTGCTATGAGCCCAGCAGGCTGGTGTTCAGCTGTGCTCTGTGCCCGTGTTCTTGAGCCATGGGAAAGGCCCCAGTGTGCTCTTCAGCGTCCTTCAGTGTGTCCTGCTGTGCCTTTGCTGCCTTCTGCCCACACACAGGAACGCTCCTGTTTATGCTCCAGGAACTCGGAGCATAAAACAGCACTTGAGCCAATGTTTCTTAATAACTTCCTTAATGTAAAATAGGATTGCTTGGTTTGGTTTTAACTCTCCACTTCTTTCATTTAATAAAACGTTTCATCCTTAAGTCTTTTTTTTTTTTTTTTTTGGAGACAGAGTCTCACTCTGTTGCCCAGGCTAGAATGCCATGGTGTCAGCCTAGCTCACAGCAACCTCAAACTCCTGGGCTCAAGCAATCCTGCTGCCTCAGCCTCCCAAGTAGCTGGGACTACAGGTGTGCACCACCATGCCCGGCTAATTTTTTCTGTATATATTAGTTGTCCAGCTAATTTCTTTCTATTTTTAGTAGAGACAGAGTCTCGCTCTTTCTCAGGCTATTCTCTAACTCCTGAGCTCAAACAATCCACCCACCTCGGCCTCCCAGAATGCTAGGATTACAGACGTGAGCCACCAAGCCCGGCCTCATCCTTAAGTCTTCAAATTAAATAGACCTGTTCCTAATTTAAAATATTGATAAAGACATTCAGTTATCATATGCATGTAGATTCCACTCTAATTCCCAAATTCAGTTCCCACTCTAATTCTGTCCAAGGGAGGATTTATCTAGTCTTCAGGTTTCCCTACCTTTTTTTTTTTTAAGATGGAATCTTGCTCTGTCACCCAGGCTAGAGTGCAGTGGCATTATCACAGCTCACTGCTACCTCAAACTCCTGGGTTCAAGCGATTCTTCTGCCTCAGTCTCCCAAGTAGCTGGGACTAAAGGCATGTACCACCCATGCCTGGATAATTTTTCTATTTTTTGTAGCGATGAGGTCTCAGGATCTCCTTCTTACTCAGGCTGGTCTCTTGAACTCCTGGCTTCAAGCAATCCTCCTGCCTTGGCCTCCCAGAGTGCTTACTCTAAATTTGGCTATGCTCTATGTTAACTACAACACTTGCATAACACCTTTGAGTTTATAAAAACACCTTAACAGTGGGGGGAGGGGCGGGGAGAAAAAAACAAATAACTTAACATTGTAACAGGTAGTTAAATGCAACATTTTCTGTTGTCTCTGTATTTCAAGAGCCACATCAGAGGCTGAGTATAATACAACAGTTCCAGCTACCCCCACATCCTAAACATGTGCCGTGGGACAGGATTTGCTAAGAGTCAAGTTAGAATGGAGTCATCCTTTCCCTCCGCTTCCCACAGAGAGGAAGATATGCCTCTTTTACTTAACTCCATGAAGGATCAGAACTGTGATTAACCAACTATATATATCCTTTGTTGTAGACCAAAAGCATTATATCTAGTTCACTTTGACATCCTTAGTATTTAGAAGTCACTGACATACACCAGGAACCGAGTTGAAATTAATTGATTTATTTAATTTTTTAAGAGACAGGGTCTCAATATGTTGCCCATGCTGGACTCACACTCCTGAGTTCAAGCGATCCTTCCACTTCAGTCCCAAGTAGCGAGGATTACAGGCACATGCCATTGTGCCCAGCTTGAGTTGAAATTTAACTGGGGCCAGGCGAGGTAGCTCATGCCTGTAATCCTAGCACTCTAGGAGGCCGAGGCGGGAGGATCGTTTGAGCATAAGAGTTCAAGAACAGCCTGAGCAAGAGCAAGACCCTCTCTCTACTAAAAACTAGAAAAAGTTAGCCGGGCATGGTGGCGCATGCCTGTAGTCCCAGCTACTCGGGAGGCTGAGGCAGAAAAATCACTTGAGCCCCAGAGTTTGAGGTTGCTGTGAGCAAGGCTGACTCCACGGCACTCCAGCCTGGGCAACAGTGAGTCTCTGTCCATGAGTTGGAAATTATCTCTGCTCTTCAATTTTGAGCAAGAGTATGTGTAATCTTGGTATTATTCATTCCTTAAAAGTGTGGTAGAATTCTCCCAGAAAAGCTACTTGGGCCTGAAGTTTTCTTTGTGGGAAAGTTTTTAACTACACATTAAATTTCTTTAACAGACATATGGCTAATTCATGGTTTTTAAAAAAATTTGTTCTTGATTATACTTCAGTAATTTGTGTCTTTCAAGGAATTTGTCCATTTCATCTAAGTATTCAAATGTATGGGCATACAGTTCATAATATTCCTTTTTACTTCTATTATCTGCAAAATATAGTTATCCCTCTTACTCCTAGTATAGGTAATTTGTGTCTCTTTTATCTTGATCAGTCTGGATAGATGCTTATCAATTTTATTGATCTTCTCAAAAGAATCTGCTTTTAATTTCCTTGATTTTCATCTATTGTTTTCTCTTCTTCTATTCCACTAATTTCCACTCTAATCTTATTTCTTTTTATCTGCTTACTTGGGATTTCATTTGCTCTTCTCTTCCTAGTTTATTAAATTTGGAAAAACTGAGGTTATTAATTTGAGACCTTGCTCCTATTCTAATGTGGTCCTTGAGTGTTATACATTTTCCTCAAACTATTGCTTTAGCTATATCCCACAAATTTTGCTATGTTGTTCTTTGATTTTCAGTTAGTTCAAATATACTTTTTCAAGTTTTACTTTTGATTTTTTTCTGTGATTTGTGGGTTATTTATAGGTATGTTTGTTTCCAAATATTTTGGAAATTTTCTAAGATCTATTACTGATTTCTAATTCTATTATATCAAAGAAAATACTACATATGACTTTAGTCCTTTTAAGTTTGGTATTTGTTTTATGGCCCAGAATATGATCTTGGTAAATATTATATAAACATTTGAAAAGAATATATCTTCTGCTGTTGTTTGGTGGCGGGTTCTAAAAATGCCAATTAGGTCACCTTGATTAACTGTCTTGTTCAAGATTTCTTTATACTTCCTGATCTTCTACTTGTTTTATCAGTTATTGAGAGAGAGATATTAGGATCTCCAACCATAATGAGACATTTGTTAATTTCTCCCTAAAGTTCTATCAGACTTAGCTTACTATATTTTAAAGTTCTGTTATTTGGTGGATAAACACTTAAAAATTTTTATATCATCTTGACAAATTTACCCATTTATCATTATGAAATGGCCTTCTTTATATCTAGAAATGTTCTTTGCTCTAAAATTTGCTTTGTCTAATAAAAATGTAGCCACTCTCACTTTCTTTTGATTAGTCTTAACATTGTATGTCTTTCTTCATCCTTTTACTAATAACTTATTTATATCTTTATATTTCGGTGGGTGTCCTGTTAGCAGCAAGCAGTTGCATCTTGTTTGTGTATTCAGTCTGACAATCTTTTCCTTTAAATTGAGGTGCTTAGCATATTTATTTTTAATGTAATCACTGATGTGATTTAGTTTAAATTTACTATCTCTTTTTTTTTTTTTTTTGAGACAGAGTCTCACTCTGTGCCTGGGCTACAGTGCCACGGCGTCAGCCTAGCTCACAGCAACCTCAAACTCCTGGGCTCAAGCAATCCTACTGCCTCAGCCTCCCGAGTAGCTGGGACTACAGGCATGTGCCACCATGCCCAGCTAATTTTTTCTATATATATTTTTAGCCAATTAATTTCTTTCTATTTTTAGTAGAGACACGGTCTTACTCTTGCTCAGGCTGGTCTTGAACTCCTGACCTCAAGCAATCTTCCCACCTCAGCCTTCCAGAGTGCTAGGATTACAGGTGTGAGCAACTGCGCCCAGACTACTATCTTATTTTTTATTTGTATTATCCTTTTAGTTTTATTTGGTTTTTTTGCCTTCTTTTGGTCTAATTATTTTTTATGGCTTGATTTTATTCCTTTGTTGGTGGATTAGCCCTAACTTTTTGAGATTTACTTTATTGGTTGCATATTTAGTGGTTATATATGATATACATTTTAGTGCAGTTTATCTTAAAGCAATACTATAGCATGTTATGTATAAATTGAGCACCTTACAATAGTATTATTTGTCTTCTCCTAGCCTTTGTGCTCCCTTTATGTTTTAATTCTACATAAAGCCACAATACATTATTTTTCCTTTATATACTAGATTATCTTTGAAAGATTTTTTTTTTTTGAGGCAGAGTCTTGTTTTGTTACCCAGGCTAGAGTGAGTGCCATGGCGTCAGCCCACCTCACAGCAACCTCAAACTCCTGGGCTCAAGCAATCCTGCTGCCTCAGCCTCCCAAGTAGCTGGGACTACAGGCATGCGCCACCATGCCTGGCTAATTTTTTCCTATATATATTAGTTGGCCAATTAATTTCTTTCTATTTATAGTAGAGACGGGGTTTCGCTCTTACTCAGGCTGGTCTTGAACTGACCTCGAGCTATCCACCCACCTTGGCCTTCCAGAGTGCTAGGATTACAGGCATGAGCCACCGCACCTGGCCTGAAAGATAAACTTTTAAGTAATAAGAAAAAACATTACTATGTTTATCCACATTGTTATCATTTGCAGTTTTATTTCTTTGTGTATATCCATGTTTCAATCTTATATAATTTTCTCCTGCTTGAGGGACTTCCATTAATATTTCTTATAGTACAGCTCTTCTGGTATTGAATTCTTTCAGTTTTTGTATGTCTGAAAATATTTTTATTTTGCCTTGACTTTTGAAAGACACATTAATTATGTAAGCAATTCTTTTGTGACAGTTTCTTCTTGAAGTACTTTAAAGATGCTGTTCTCTCTTTGACTTACATTTCAAAATAGAAATTTGCTGTCATCCTTGTCTTTATTCCTCTGGATATAATGTCATTTTTCCCCAGCTGCTTTAAATTTTTTTTCTCTTTATCATTAGTTTTAAGCAATTTGATAAGCCAGGTGTGGTGGCTTACACCTGTAATCCTAGCACTCTGGGAGGCCAAGGCAGGAGGATCCCTTGAGGTCAGGAGTTCAAGACCAACCTGAGCAAGAGTAAGACACTACTCTACTAAAGTAAGACACGTCTCTAAGTAAGAGTAAGACACGTCTCTACTAAAAATAGAAAAATTAGCCAGGCATTGTGGTACACACCTGTAGTCCCAGCTACTCGGGAGGCTGAGTAAGGAGGATCACTTGAGCCCAGGAGTTGGAGGTTGCAGTGAGCTACAATGACACCATTGTACTCTACCCAGGGAGACAGAGTGGGGCTCTGTCTAGAAAAAAAACCAAAAAACAGGAAACTGAACCCCTCTCTCCTCACTACCCCCCATATTGAACAAAATAAAAAAATTAGATTGGTGAATCCTTTCCAGAAGGTTTTCAATTTATTTTGCCCAGATCCATCAAAGGAATCACTATCTCTGGCAGTATGGCCTTATGAAATGTGTTCCTTAATAAGACATGAAGTCAAAATTGCCCCTTGACCTATGGGCTGCAGAATGGATATTGTGTTAATAGGCATAAAAACAACATTAATCCCCTTGTACATCTCTATCACAGCTCTTGGGTGACTAGGTGCTTTGTCAATGAGCAGTAATATTTTGAAAGGAATTTTTTTTAACAGGTTTCAACAGTGGGCTTAAACTATTCAGTAAACTATGCTGTAAACAAATATGCTGTCATCCAGGCTTTGTTGTTCAATTTACAGAGCACAGGCAGAGTAGATTTAGCATAATTCTTAAGGGCCCTAGGATTTTCCGAATGGTAAATGGGCACTAGCTTCAACTTAAAGTCACCAGTTGCACCAGCCCCTAACAAGTGAGTTAGCCTATCCTTTGAAGCCAAGCACTGACCTCTCCTCCCTAGCTGTGAAAGTCCCAGATAGCATCTTCTTCCAACATAAGGCTGTTTTGTCTTTGCTGAAAATCTGTTGTTTAGTGTAGCCACCTTTCTTAATCTTAGCTAGATCTTCTGCATAATTTGCTGCAGCTTCTACATCAACACTTCTTCATCTTGCACTTTTAGGTTATGGAGGTGGCTTCTTTCCTTAAACTTCGTGAAGCAACCTCTGCAAGCTTCTGACTTTTTGTCTTTAGCTTCCTCACCACTCTCAGCCTTCACAGAATTGAAGAGAGCTAGGGCGTTGGTCTGGATTATGCTGTGGCTTAAGGGAATGCGGTGGCTGATTTGATCTTCTATCCAGGCCACTGAAACTTTCTCCATATCAACAGTAAGGCTATTTTGTTTTCTTATCATTCATGTGTTCACTGGAGTAGCACTTTTAATTTCCTACAAGAATTTTTCCTTTGCATTTACAACTTGGTTATTTGGAGCAAGAGGCCTAGTTTTTGGCCTATCTCAGCTTTTGACATGCCTTCCTCATGAAGATTAATCATTTCTAGCTTTTGATTTAAAGTGAAAAATGTATGACTCTTCCTTTCACTTAATACTCAGAGGACATTGTAGGGTTAACTGGCCTAATTTCAATGTTATTGTATCTCAGGAAATAAGAAGGCCTGAAGAGAGGGAGACAGATGGAAGAACAGCCAGTTGGTGGAACAGTCAGAACACACATTCATCAGTTAAGTCTGCTACCTTATAAGGGTGCAGTTCATGGCACCCGAAAACAACGACAACAGTAACATCAAAAATCACTGATTAGGCCAGGCACGGTGGCTCACGCCTGTAATCCTAGCACTCTGGGAGGCTGAGGCGGGCGGATTGCTCGAGGTCAGGAGTTTGAAACCAGCCTGAGCGAGAGCGAGACCCCGTCTCTACTATAAATAGAAAGAAATTAATTGGCCAACTAATATATATAGAAAAAATTAGCCGGGCATGGTGGCGCATGCCTGTAGTCCCAGCTACTCAGGAGGCTGAGGCAGCAGGATTGCTTGAGCCCAGGAGTTTGAGGTTGCTGTGAGATGGGCTGATGCCATGGCACTCACTCTACCCTGGGCAACAAAGCAAGACTCTGTCTCAAAAAAAAAAAAAGATCACTGATCACAGATCACCATAATAGATATAATGAAAAAATCTGAAATATTGCAACAGTTACTAAAAATGACAGAAAGACATGAAGAGAATATGCTGTTGGAAAGTGGCACTTATAGACTTGTTCAATGCAGGGTTGCCACTAACCTTCAACTTATAAAAAATTCAGTCTCTGTCAAGTACAGTAAAGCAAAGCGTAATACAAGGTATGCCTGTTATTCATGAGCTTTGTGCTGAGATGTAGTTAAATTACTTAGCAATAATTTGATCCTTCAGGACTGCTTTTAAGTTTTGTTTGGTAGAACCACACAGCCTTTAGCCTAGAGATAATTTTACTCCACTACTGAGGTAATACCCAATGTCCAGTGCATTGCAAGGTTTTCCCCACTGGCTGGTGAGAACAGGAACTGTTCCCGGCCCTGTGTGAACTTTGGGGGTTCTTGTGCCTATTCCTATCGGGTGGCTCTTTCCCTGCCCTCAGGTAGTATTCCCACAAGCATGAGCAGATTGGTACTCAGATGAAGACTTGAAGAGGTCCCTCTGCAGAGCTCCAAAGTTCCATGGGTAGCTCTTTCCTCTCTAGTACTGTCCCACCAGTCCTTGCCTCCTTAGCTGCCCCAGATTCAGAACTCCATCTCCTCAGGTCAGGGAGACCAAGGAAGATCTGCTGTTACTTGGTGTGGGCAGGCACCACCCAACCAGCTAAGGGCCCAGACAGAACAAAATGGGAAGGGGAATGTGTGCAATCTCTCTCTGTCTCTGAGCTGGAACACCCATCTTCTCCTGCTCTTGGACTTCAGAACTCCAGGTTCTCCAGCCTTTGAACTCTGGGACTGGCACCAGTGGTCTGCCAGTTGCTCAGACCTTCAGCCTCAGACTAAGAGGTACGCCATCACTCCCCTGGGTTCTCAGATCTTTTGACTGACACTAAACTGTGCTTCCGATCTTCTCTGGTTCTCCAGTTTGCAGACAGTATGTTCTAGAAGTCCTCGGCCTCCATAATCATTTGAGCCAATCTCCATAATAAATCTCCTCTCATGTTCCTGTATCTCTCTCTATATATATCCTATTGGTTCTGTTTCTCTGGAGAAACCTGATTAATACACCGCTCCTGCAATGCAACCTGGAAACTAGCTCCAGCAGTAAACTGGGCATTTGAAGGGCCTGAATAATTTGTGTCCCTTCTCAGGGTCACTCGTAGGTGGCCTGTTGTCCAATGTCTTTTTTTTCATATATAGTGCATCAAAGTTTTTGAATTTAAGGTGGGGAGGTAGATTCCATCCCTGTTTTTGTTGTTTTTAATTTAGGTGCTACAAAAAATCCAGAAGAACGAAGCCTGTACGTGCAAATCCGTAAAACCTAAATAGAAAAGACTCACCTCTCCTGACAGTGGAAACTTTCCAGTAGAAACAGAATCCCATTTTCCTCATAGCCAAACTGAACAGAATGAATTTGTTTTGACGATTGTTATGACTACCAAGAAAGGAAGGAACTTTCTAAAAGGAAGATTTCTTAAATTTGGATTTACTGTAAACAAAGTTTACTCATTTACCGCCACAAGTGGTAATTGCTTCGCATGCCTCCCGCGCCTTCTGTGATTGTCTTGATCCGGCAGCTCTGTCAGATGCTGCAGGAGGGATGGGCAGCCTTCGTCTTTCCCATTGGCACTGACGCTGCTTCTAGCTTTGACAACAACACAATATGATGTCTCGGAGGCTAAAGCGACGTTAAGGAGCCGTGCCAAGCAGAAGGCTTTATGCTGCAAAGTGTTGGAACAACAAGCAAACACTGCTTTCCAAGGAGCACTTTGCTGCACAGAAAAGAGTTCTGAATTATTTCCAAAAGTGAGGAAAGCCCCATCCTCTGGCATTGGATGATCCTCCACTGCCAAGACAGGAACATACTTTTCAAGAAATCTTCCCTTTAACAAAGAAAGAAACAGCAGCGCAAGTGGGAGGCAACGTCTCTAGGCCAGTTGGAAAAGGTCAGAAAAAAGTGATTTTCTTCCGTGATCAATTTCAAATGTCCTAGCTGGACATTTCGTACATGCACATCAACTTAATCGTTGATGTAAGCTGGGCCCTCACAGTATTTTGTAAAAAGGTGCATGGTGACAATAAATGGAGTCGGGTGTGTTGGGTGCAAGGAAAACATCCTGTCAGGCAGGTAAGGCTAGACAGAAACCCAACTAGGAAGTACTCAAAGGTTGTCTTCAGGGTCTCTATACCTTCACATGGCCCCCGGATTCCTTCTTCATTCCTTCTTCCCTGTTCTTCAAGGCTAACCCCACCTGCCACCCAGACCCAACCAGCTCCTGGACAGCATCCTACGCTCTCTCCAGACCCACTCAAAGTATGGTGTGTTACCAGTCCACAAAGACATAAGTGGAAATTGAGTGTAAGCATTTAGAAATTTTATAGCAATTGACTAAATAGTTTTAAATTATCAATATAACCAATAATATAATAAACTAGGGCTTATATTTTACTCTTATTTTTCTACTAATTCATTTTATTATATTTTACGAAAGTAACTGTCCTTAAAATTTTAGATATTAAAAAAGAAAAAGGCTGGGCACAGTGGCTCATGCCTATAATCCTAGCACTTTGGGAGGCCGAGGAGGGAGGATTGCTTGAGGCCAAGAATTCGAGACCAGCCTGGGCAACCTAGCAAGACCCCATATTGACAAAAAATAGAAAAATTAGCCGGGTGTAATGGGGCATCTATAGTCCCAGCTACTTGGGAGGCTGAGGCAGGAGGATCACTTGAGCCCAGGAGTTTGAGGTTGCAATAAGCTATGATGACACCACTGCACTCTAGCCTGTGTGACAGAACAAGACCCTGTCTCAAACAAACAAAAACAAATTCTGGTTTTTCGCCACAAATAGTTTGAGAATCACTGCTCTATGTGTTTCCCTTTCCCCCTCATCAAAACTATGCCAATGTGTAAGAGCCTGTGAGAGGGGAGACGTGTATGGGCAGGGGGAGGTCAGCTAACCCTGGATCAGAAGGCAGCCTAGGACACATGCAGGCACAGGTCCTGCATTGAACTCTAGCTTCAGGACTGCTGCTTTGGCTGAGTTAAAATACAGAGACGTAATACAGCCTAACATTTCCCTGCTGTTGTTTCAAGCACTGAGTTCTAGGATTGGATAACATCTAATTAATAAAGCCCCATATGATGTTCGAATAAAGATATCTACAAGTCATCAGGTAAGGATTAAACCTGGATATGCATAGTATCTGAGAAAGAAAAAAATCAATAACCTAACAGCCCAACCAAGGGTAAATGGCTAAGCAAAGCAATTAATACCTGGCATGGCAGCTGCATCAACACCAGGTAGACAGTAAACTGAGCAGCATGGCAACTGCATAGACACTCAGAAATGCATACAAAATAACATCTCTATTTACTACAGTCATGTTTATAATGGTTAAAAAAAAATGAGGACCTAGATGTTAAATAAAGGCTCATCAATGCAGAGAAGGTTGCACAATTTAGTGCAATGCCCTCATTTCAAAGATTGAGTTAGATCTCTCCTAGTTGACCTGGAGGGATTTCACAACAATTTGAAAAGTAAAACAGCAAGAGGGAGAGGTATTTGTATTTTAAAAATGAAACCCTATCCTAATATACGTCGGAGGTAAACTATTACTTTAAATGATTATCGCAGGATAGAAAAAGGACAGGGAAGTATGCACGAGCAGGCACTATTAAAGAATGGCCACCAAAGACAGCGATGATCTTGAGAGCAGGTATTCCTGGTGATTTTATTTTCTTCCTTGTGTGGTTTTCTTTTGTTTGAATGCTTATAATAACCAAGTGTTATCTATATAAGAAAAAACCAGCAAAGCTAAACCATCCACATATCCTAGACACCTTCCTCATTTCCCACCTTTACCTCCTACTTTCCCCTCAAGCCAGGTCCTCCCCTCTGACCCCGCCACACGGTTAGTTCAGGCTCTCATTGTCTCTAAAGGCCTCTGTGAGGAAGCCAGAGTCACCCTGTGTAACAAGTATCTGTGCTCGAAGGTCCCCTGCATGAACCTCTTCTAAGCCTTCTGATGCCCACAGCAGCATTTGTAATCTTCAGCCCTGCATTTTACAACCTTATCTACCCCCCTCTGCTCTTCCCTGAAGCCTCCTTCAACATTTCCCTTCTGCATCCACTCCAGCATCTCTCCTCCTCCTGTTTTCCCACAGATAGTACTCTGTGTGCACTTCATTATCACGCTGAGATTATTTTTAATGATTTGTTTTCTCTCCCTCCTTCCCTCCCTCCACTATGAACTATTTGAGGGCAGGACTGTATCTCAAGTATCTCGAATGAATGAATCTGTAAAAAGTAGAACCCAAAACATTAAGTATAAATGCATGTCAACCGTATAAAATACCTCTATAAACATTAAAGAAAAGCTGAAAGATAAACATTTTAAAGTTCGTTTTTTTTCTTTTCCTGCAAATGGCTTGAGATACTTTTTAAATTTCTTGCCATTCACCTAATGTATAGTTTATACTCAGATTACCAAAAGTTAGCTATAGGGTAAATCCCTATAAAAATAAATCAGAATTCGAAAAGGAAGCCATTTTATCCTTTTTAAATAAAATAGAAGTCCAATACTCTTCCTAACACCATGCTGGTTCTGGAAGCAGCATGTCTCTCACCAATAAAACCCGGCCCAGCTGCGTGGTTACTCACTGGAGTTGAGGAGGATTATGGCCTTGACACAGAGATACTCCTTGTGTTGGAGTTTTAACTCTCGAAACCTTGAAGTCGTTGCCAGGAGCATGTCAAAGATTTCCAGAATTCCTTCTACGCATTTCCCCTCATCCCTACAAAAGTTCATTTGGAAATTGAAAGAACACAGCTTCAGGCCACCATCAGAAAACAATAAGGAATGTTTTATTTTTAATCTCAAATTTCATCTTGTAACATGTTATAGTTACGATCTTATTGACTATAACAAAATGTGAATGCGACCTTACCTAGCAATATGAGATTACTAAAATTATCTTCATATAAAGACAGGGCATTTCCTATAAATCCCTAAAATACATATGCACATAAATACCATTTAGGCAAAAGTATGCATTGGAACTACATTCTCCTTCTACCTGTTCACCAAATGTTTTCTCACAAGAACACCACTTCTGCTGATTATTTTCACTCTCAATCATTTCAAGTTAACCAGCCCACACATGACACATATTACTAAAGGGAGATATTCCATCTTCCCCATCAGGAAGTGTTACTGAGTAAGACAGAGCGTTACAGAAACAAATATCCCAAGAAGAAATAAATCTTTATATCTAGGGTTCAACTCTCACTTCCTAGTGGTCACTTAGAAACTGGTGTAGCCACTAAGAGACATTTAAGTGTAATTTGAAAAAAGCAAATAAAACATACAAAGAAATCACAATTAGAGAAGCTGGATTAGATGTGGAGATGGGGAAATCTTTTACTTACTGGAGATTATTTTTAAACAAATGTTTTAGACAAACTTTGAACCACATAATCAAAATTCTTTTCAAAACTCCTTATGGAAGTAAATTTTTAAATATACTTTTGAAGTAAATTATTTAAACTTTATCTAGAAAACACCAGCTTGTATTCACTCCAGCCAGACATATTATTCCACCTCACTGCTCCCAAAAATTTTCTATTATTGTCAGGCACAGAGTTATCAGAAGTCCTTGACAAGCAGTTAGATGACTTTGTGGTGAAACCCTCGTTCACTCCTCACAGCCTGTAGCATGCAGGGAAAGGCAGTGGGTCTCTGCGAGTTCCATTTTTAATCTCTTTAGCAGCCCTTGAAGGGAGCTCAAGGTCCTCAAAGAACTGGCTGCTCACCTCTTCCTTCCCCCAACACCAAGCCAGGACATTTCTAGAAATGGTGGTATTTGGGGGACAAGCTTCTGCAGAATTTAAATGAACTGACATTACTAGATACCTGGGGAAGCCTTTCCCATTGGGTGCCTTTCCCATTAGGAGCCACAGCTCACCAGGGTCCTGCATTCCAAAGCAGTGGCACTTTCCTACCCTACCCCAGACTCTCTTACACAGAGCTACAAGCATGCAAATTGCTCACTGACAAACAAGCATGGTAACTTCAGCAAACAGTTGCAATTTTCTGTAAGTGCACAGGTTAAGTGCTCACCAGAAGTCACTCATAGGGAAAGGTCATGTTGGAGAATCAGAGCCCTGGGCAAAGAGTAGCAAAATCTGTAAGAAATCTCCAACCCTCACCGAACCACCTCCCTTGCTCTGGGCTCTCAGGCAGACTGGTACTGGCGTCCAGTGAGGACGACACAGGCCCTGCACATAGTGGACACACAAGAAACACTCATTCACTGAATGTCCCTCGTGCCGCATCAAGTCACTTTGCCTGGGGACAATTAATTATTGGAAATTGTAACTGTTGGGCTTGAGAACATTTGATACCAAGAAAAGCTGGTTTTCAAATATCTCTGTGAGGAAAAACCAAAAAATCTGCCAACTCCTGCATTGATGGTTTAATAGTTGGGCTCTTTACCCTTCTGAGTCTCTGAGTCTGACGTGGGATTATGCACACATGCATACCGCACACATACCCACCCCACACACCCAAGTGGTATGGTAAGGGGACCCATCTGAAATCAATCCCATGTTCTATAAGTTGTCACTTGTGCTTAAGAACAATCCCTAAAAATTGAAATTGATACCATTTTCTCATTAAAATACATGCAGGTTTTAATGCAAATTCATATTTCAAAAATAGAGGGAGAGTTTACATACTGGGCCATCTTAAGAACTAATAAATGCTGCAACTCACAGTAATCAGACTATATATCTCATGGAAAAAGTGAATTTCTAAATAGAATCTAAAGAACTACGTCTGAGTGCTCTCTTTTTCGCAGGTGTGACAGCCAACCATTTCATTCGAAGGGTGGCAAAGTTAGAATATTTTTATTCACTTCATGGGCTGCAGAAACCAAATACATTTCTATAAAATAAATAAAGATGGGGCAATAGGCCGGGCGCGGTGGCTCACGCCTGTAATCCTAGCTCTCTGGGAGGCCGAGGCGGGCGGATTGCTTGAGCTCAGGAGTTCGAGACCAGCCTGAGCAAGAGCGAGACCCCATCTCTACTATAAATAGAAAGAAATTAATTGGCCAACTAAAATATATATAGAAAAAATTAGCCGGGCATGGTGGTGCATGCCTGTAGTCCCAGCTACTTGGGAGGCTGAGGCAGGAGGATTGCTTGAGCCCAGGAGTTTGAGGTTGCTGTGAGCTAGGCTGACGCCACGGCACTCACTCTAGCCTGGACAACAAAGTGAGACTCTGTCTCAAAAAAAAAAAAAAAAGATAGGGGCAATAAAGTACAATGCCTCATAAATGACAACCTAATAAACTTCTCCTTTCAAATGAGTTACACAGAACAAAGTGCGGAAGGACTTTAAAATAACAAGTTAATGAAATCTATTTCATATATTTTGTAATTTTAGATTGAAACTGAATTATGAGTAAGAAATTAGGGCAGGATTAAAAGAATTTAAGACAGAGGACCATATGATTTGCATGTTAAAATATTGAAACAACATATCAATCAAACTGACCTACTCACAGAAATTTATTTTTGCACGCTGTCCATGAACCAGTTCTACACAAAATTTAATCATTACATGTATAATATCTTATGATTCTTTTGTAAAAAAAACCTATACAAACACCAAAATTTTGAATGCATGGCTCTTACTTTGGGGTACAATATTTTGCACCTACATATATATCTGCTGGCAGCACACACATAGGCACAGACCACAGCTGACCCCTGTGTGACAATAGGAATGGGGGTGGGGTGGGGCTGAGGATGGGGGGACTTAATACCAAACTGAAGTGAAATTACCTGGCTACACAGAGCACATTAAAATTTAGACGTGAAAACTCTGTGGCTATCTTTAAGAAATTCAACATACAAAATAACTAATGTAAATGCAAACTCCGTACATTCTATGAACTCTGTAAACGTCTACAATGGGGTCAAGCCCAGATCCAAATTTCCTCTGACTTTTTAATAACATTTAACATTAGACAGCTTCTTATTGATGCTAAGGATTTTATCACCTGCCCAGATGTTAATAGCGCAAGATATAATCAGTCCCTATAGGTGGAAAAAAAAAACCAGCAGGACAATTTAAGATAATAACCTGAGAATGGAAAGATGCCTTAGCATACATGATTTTTTTTAAGCAGAAGAAGCTGAGGTTCTGTGGTAGATCTTCACATGAACTTATGATTCTAGTAGTTACTAAAAGAAGAACTACCTTGTTAGAAATAAGCTGAGATAACCAGATTTTCCTCTCATCCTCAGTAGGTTCAAGTTTTCTTGGTGCAGAAGCCTCAACAAGAATAAAGGGAAACAAAAATTACAGTCCCGGTATCCACAAATAGGCTAAACTAGTTGTACTCACTGCTTATTCAGTCATACCATCACTTGAAGGAACTTTGGTAGGACAATCCAGCAAAAAAACAGTTACTTTCAAGTAGTGTGAAGGTTATTTATTCACCTTTCGAAAAACATTTATAACATTCCTTTATGGAGCATGATCCCTGACTTTTTGAATAAGCAACTCCTCCAGAAATATATTAGTATCTATTACATACAAGTATATTTATCTGTATAAGAGATGCACTAAGTAACTGAACTATCTTAGACTAGAAATTCTAGACTTCACAAAGTCAGTGTGTTAAAAAAAACACTAGGGCCCAGACGAGGTGACTCATGCCTGTAATGCCAGCAGTTTCAGAGGCCAAAATAGGAGGATCACTTGAAGCCAGGAGTTTGAGACCAGCCTGGGAAACACAGCAAGACCCCATCTCTACAAAAAGTTTAAAAATTATCTAGGCATGATGGTGTGCGTCTGTAGTCCTAGCTACTCGATAGGCTGAGGCAGGAGGATCGCTTGAGCCCAAGAGTTCAAGGCTATAGGAAGTTAAGATCACACCACTGCACTCCAACCTGGGCAACAGAGCGAGACCCAGTCTCTTAAAACACACACACACACACACACACACAAAAAATACCAGGGATTGCAATAAGAAATAAACACCAGTAGGCACTTAAAAAAATGCCGGCTCAGTATGAATGCATTCACAATTCCCAAGAATTCCTCTTCTATACTCAACCAAATATACTAGATTTATACGTTGTAAAATATACTTTCAAATATTTATAAAGATTAATGTAAGTCTGTTAAAAATAATTTGTAATATCCTGTAACATTTCTACAGTGGGCTTGGTGGTGTGTACCTATAATCCCAGCTACTTGGGAGACTGAAGCAGGAGGATTGTGTGAGCCCAGGAGTTCAAGGTCAGCATGGGCAACAGAACAAGACCTCATCTCAGTGAACAAATCAATCAATAAAAACTTATACGAAAAATAACTTTTTCCTTCTATCATGTAACTAAAAGATAGGCCTCACACTTATACAGAATTTGTGTCCATTTACACAAATTTATACACATATTAACAGGAATTAAAGAACCCATGTCAGAAAAAGGGGAGAGTTGATTACACTAAAAACCAGGAATGAAACGGTAACTGAAAATAAACACAAAATTTGTCATCGATTAAAAATCAATCCAAAAAGTAAAATAATTTAATCTCAATTTCTGCAAACGTTTTGGTTCATCAAGGGATGGACAGTCTTCCTAGCAGTAACTTCTAGGAGAATTTTATGTGTATATTTACATGTATGTATAAGTGATATAGTGGAAAATAATGAATGAATGAATGGGAACGATGGCCTGGCTTTTCAGCTTGCCTTGCAACATGGTAGCTGAGATGACAGCAGGAGTGGGTCTCTGCAGTGGGCAGAGAGTAGAATAGGGCTGCTCTAAGACGAAAGCATAAAGTAGATAGATAGTTTGGCCTCCTCTCTCTCCTTCCAGTTCTCTATCCCACTAAGAGGCAGTGTACTGTTGCCCATAGGAGGGTGGACTTTACAGCCAGACCCCACGTCCAGCTCTACCATTACTACTCTGTAACTGTAGGCAGGTTACTTAACCTCCCATATCTGTATCTGAAGGATAGGGGTGATAAATGGTGCTTCCCCACAAAGGACCATTGGGAAGATTAAATGAGTCAACATATGTCAAGTGCACACACAAGCCAATAAATCAGCCATTTTGATTGTTACTAATGGGTCTGATGCCTGCACTGCTCTGAGCTTCCAGAGCCTCCATCTATGGTTCACCACCTGGGCTAGCTCCTGCTTGAGCCACATGCCATGCTCCCCATGCTCCGGGTCTCCCCAAAGGCTCTGTCCAAAACACCTCCATTACTCAGAACAGCACTCTTTGTCAATATGGTTATCCATAACAACAGGCAGAACGGGTGCTGATATCTTAGAGTTTCATTCTCCACCTACATAAGGTGTACCTGGGACTCTAAAGCGGTAACAGGATTGTAACGCAAGAGTTGGGACAGGTACTTTCCATTCATAGTACTAGGCATCCTCCCACTCTGTGCACAAGGTCTGATGTGGGTGAACATTCAACGCTGGCACTTTGTCAATTTAAGGGACATGGAAGACAACTTCCATGGAGACCTCTAAACTGTTCAAATTCACACCAATAGAGTATTCTGCTTCTCCTGCTAAAAAGCTTCACAGTTGTATATGCCAGCTTTGCCTCCACAAACAATTCACCAAAGTCAATTAAAAACTGGTTCCTTTTCTGTGTCATCTTTAAAAGAAAACTAAATGCAACCAAGTTATGGCATCAGCACCATCTCATTCCAATTTCTGTTAATTTCCATTTGGTTTTGATAACCACTCCTTCTACCCCTATTGCCAAATATGCTATATAGTACATTCACTGGGGTGAGTTAAAGCACATGAAAACAAACTTGGCAGATTTGTAAGAATTTTATCGCCTGCCTAGATGTTAATAGCTCAAGATATAATTAGTCCCTATAGGTGGAAAAAAAAAAACAGTAGGACAATTTAAGATAATAACCTGAGAATGGAAAACTCTATGCCGACTTGTACGTTTAGTGGCCACATACCCTGTGGGACACAGTCCCATTATGGCCCTGGCCTGTACATGCTGCTGCACCACAGATTAAAAATGAGTTACGGGACACTGAATCCTCGTACCTATGCTCTCTCCTTCTCTGGTTCTTGATTCAGTGAAGGAACTGATGACATTTTCATTCTTTAATTGCCCTTCAGATGTGAGATTTTAATTGTAGCACCCAGGACTTTGTTCCCACTAAGCCCTCACTCTAACAAGTTGGAGAAGAAACACAATGCGTTTTCTTTCTTACCTGTCCAGAACGAGGTCTGGAGCAAAGATGAGCTTGCCGGGGTGGTCAATTGAGCGCCACATCAGCCCCACCATTAACACCTCCATCCAGCAGCTTTCCAAGAGCCGCACTTGGTCCAACAGGCTGAGCTCCACGAAGCCTACGGAAAGCAAGAGGCTGTGAGACACACCCACCCTGCTCCTCCTATTTCTGTAGAGACAGAACGGCAAGTTTTAAAATGCTAAGAAAACACAAACAATATATTTTAAAGATGTGATTAAATGCTGGTTAAAGGAAGAAAATTTTGAACTTAAGTTGTGCAACTCACAGTTTCCAATCTTGGACCCCTTCTAGAGACAAATATATGTCATTTAGAATTTATGAAGCACTATTAAGTGGGCTCATTCAGTCCCCCAGGCAGATGCTGGAGAAGAACGGAAGGCCAGACTTGATCTTTGTTAGCTATACCCTAATAATTCCTCTGCACCGCTGAGAAAGCTAATGCTCCCTGCCAGAGGGGCTGTCTGTCTCACCCAATCCACCATGGGGCCCAGGAGGGGTGGGAGAATGGGGCAGGTGGAAGCTGTGGGGGGAGGGGGCATGCAGAAAGCAGTGCCAGCCCCTGCCGAAAGTCAAGGCTTCCACTGAAATGGGTTCCCTGATTGCTTAAAATTTCCCATTTAGTGTTAGGATCATTCTTTTGGGTAGAAGCGCTGCTTCTAGGTGAGTCCATCCCAAAGAGTAAATGTACCAACCAAACCAGGTCCTGATAACCTAACAGCGTGCATTGTTCACAGAACTGGAAAGAAACAGGTAATCAACCTCTGGGGAGATGAGTACTTCAAAAGCTAAGCAGATAATCCTAGCACTCTGGGAGGCAGAGGTCAAGTGGATCGCTCAAGGTCAGGAGTTCGAAATCAGCCTGAGCAAGAGCGAGACCCCATCTCTACTAAAAATAGACACAAATTAATTGGCAAACTAAAAATATATATATAAAAAATTATCCAGGTGTGGTGGCACATGCCTGTAGTCCCAGCTACTTGGGAGGCTGAGGCAGGAGGATTGCTTGAGCTCAAGAGTTTGATGGCACTTTAGCCCAAGCAACAGAGTGAGACTCTGTCTCAAAAAGAAAAAAAAAACCCAGCTAAGCAGACACAACACCGGGGCTTCCTCTACAAGCCATGATAAAAGGAGGGGTCAGTGTAATATAAATACAGGAACAGAAGGCTCAGCCTTAAAGTGACATGTGTTCTGGTTGGACTCCATTAGTCTCTTCCTAACTGGTTATTAATCTCCTTTTAAGTCTTTGTTTTCCTTATAGGAAAAATAAGAATAATAATTTCTACCTCTGAGAATCTCCTACAAGTAGGATCTCTTATCCTCCTTTTTACAGATGAGGAAACTATGGCACAGAGAACACATGCGGTTCAAGTCTTTGAACAATTATAATGTAAATCTGCATAAAGGATAAGTTACTATAATAATGAATGTAAAGATAGATACTTTCAAAGCCACAGGCTAGCTCAGTTCAGGTTCCTGATATGTACACACCTTCCACTTTCACCCAGTTACAGACAACAAGCCTACATGAGAAAGATCGAACTTTTTATTCTTGCAGATATTCAACAAGACTATATGATATTTTAATATTTTTTTATTTGGACAATGACTATGTAAGCTGAAAGATGGGAAAAAAAGAAATCACACCTTCAGCCTATGCCTAAGTTTTCTGAAAATCTTTCCAAATACCAGGCCTGAAGAGGAGCTTGTGCAACTTTAGAGTTCAGCTGTGTTATGGCACAGAGAAGCCACACAGCTGTCAGCAGTAATTAATTTCACCACCACTCTCCACACGCAGTTCTGGAAATTAGTGTTTGAAACACATTTAAAGTAAAAACTAGAGGACAGTGCATCAGTATCGTCTCCTCTGGGAAATAATGCTGGCAAAGGTGAAGACACTAGACAAAACCAAACCAAACCAGAAACCAGAAAATCCTCAGGAAGCTCCAAAGGAATGGATTGAGGCCAATGAATGACCTCAAAAGACACCATCACCCTGGGCCTTGGTTCCCTAGTTCTTTACCCACAACTGCTCCTCTCTCAGCATCCCAGCCCTCCTAAGTGCTACAGTTTGCCCAATGCAAGTGCTGCCCACAGGCTGGGGGAAGGTCCCTGCAGGGCCTCAGAACCTGGAGAGGGACCTCACGTCTTAGACAACTGTAAGGAACTGCATGCAGAAGATTTTTTGGCAGGGTAGGGGGGTGTTGCCATTCTAGGTTAGAATCCTGTATTCACTTCTCCACAGAAACACCCATTCAAAGGATAATTAGTTGGTAATAAATACAATACAGTACTTCAGGTATTTATTATTAATACAAATGGGCCTAGGGAAGAGATCTCCTTACAGGATGGAAAATGCACATTCCAAATGCTAACTCATGAGTAATTAAGTCCATTTCTAACTTGATGGCATTCTAGGTTTATTGGCCCATTTATGCTTCATGTTACGTCAACTGCTAATTTGCTCTATTTTCCATATATATTTATTTATATACACAATTCTGATTCTCTGTTGGAACAATATTTTATAAAATACTATTTAGCATCTGACAAAACTTTCATATTAGTCACACTGTACCCCACCCCACTCCCACCTGACCACACCCCACCTCTCAAGGTGAGGGGTCCACACAGCCAAGAGACAGGTCACCGTGGACCTCATATTCCTTCCTTTTAACCATGTTCCACGTCCTCTAGAATTTCTTGACCAAATCACTGCAAGTTCAATTCCAGAGCCTGAGTGAGTTTCCTCCCTGGTCCAGCTTCCCAGATCACCTCTAAGCATGAGAAGTGGCTGACAGACAAATGTGTAGGGGATGCAGACAGGACTGGGTGTGTGCGAGACAGTGTGGGATGGTTCTGGGGGTGGAAAAAGAAGGGAGTCAGGAATAGAAATGGCCGAGTCATGTACAGCTCTTCCCACACTTTCACATCTGGTATAGAGCTCAGAGGAGTTCAAGAATTCTAAATCAGAACCTGGCCTTGTTGATGGTATGTATGTCAAGATAGAAGGAAAGAACATATTTCCTCCAGAAATTATAAATCAAGTTGTCAGGCTGGGCGTGGTGGCTCACGCCTGTCATCCTAGCACTCTGGGAGGCCAGGCGAGAGTACTCCTCGAGCTCAGGAGTTCAAAACCAGCCTGAGCAAGAGACTCCGTCTCTACCAAAAAGAAAAAAATCAGCCAGGCACTGTGGCACGCAACTGTAGTCCCAGCTACTCTGGAGGCTGAGGCAGGAGGATTGCTTGAGCCCAGGAGTTGGAGGTTGCAGTGAGCTATGATGATTCCACTGCACTCTATCCAGAACAACAGAGAGAGACTGTATCTCAACAAAAAAAAATAAATAAATAAAGCTGTCAAACTGTTAAATATCTAGGCATATTTTATGGACCTTTACATTGTATACTTGCCCCTTAATTATTAGGAGCAGGCCTTTCTACAAAGAAATAGAAAGCAAATACCGGGAAAAGCCTACCAGGAATTTTCTTGGCCCAGCTGATCATGTGTACCAGTTCCTTGTCGGCCAGCTTGGTCAAGGACATCATCATGGAGGCCTCGGTGAAGGGTGAGCTGGGGCGGCTCACCAGCACGTTGGGCGGCTCTGCCTCCAGGAGCGTGAGCACCAGCTGCTCCGGGCTCAGGGCACTCAGCAGCAGCTCCTTCACTCGGGGCACGTGGCCGCCACTCTTCTTGGCTTTGCTCAGGCAGTGCAGATTCTCATCGGAACTTCTCTGTCTCCGCACTACGCGGTACCCACACCTTTCTCTCCGGGAGCCTGAAGAGGAAAGCAGATGGTAACACAGGGCTTCTGACCCAGCATTCAAGCTCCCTGCATTGCCAGGGTAAAAACGAAGAAATGGCTTCACTGTAGGACCTAATGCCATTCTCAGAATGTGCCTGAGAACAGGAGATGACTTTTATTTTCTGGAGCCAGTGAGGCATGTGCAAAGATTATTGCAGTTGTGACTGTATTAGCAAAATCAACAACAAAACTTGGAACTTTTCGGGTCTCCATTTCAAGGTCATCTATGGATACCAAGGTATCTATGGATACCAAATCTATTTCTCTTTGAAAAGAATGTTGACAGATCTCAGTTTCCCAACCACGAAATTAGAAACTTCACTCAAGTAGAAAATGGAGAAAAATTAGGACTTCAACATTGATATTTCCAGTTATCAAAGAACACCTTTATAATACATTCTTAAAATGTTTATATGCATGTGTATATATATTTTCTTTTTTCATACTTAAATAAGTATATTTCAAATAACAAATTAATTTTTAAAATCTGGAAAATATATATAGAAGAAAACAAATTTTGATATAACTTATTTCAGTCTTTTTATGCTTTTATACTTTTCCATATTTTATGCACAAAATTAGGATCATAGTATATATACCATTATAATCTGTTTTCTGTTTATTAAAAACATTATAATTTAAAAATCTATAGAGTTTTATGAATAAAGCACCATTTTTTTAAAGAATCCCCTATTAATGAAAATCTAAGTTGGTTCTGATGTCTTTGATAATATAAATATTACAATGAAAATATACTTTGTACATGAAATTGCTTCATATCCAATTACTTCCTTATAAAATTTCAAGGAAGTCAAACTGCTAAACCAAGGCATATACACATTTAAATTTTTTATACATATTGACAGATTACCCCAAAAAAATATTTTAAAATTTATACTTTAAACAGTGGTTTGGTTTGAAAACAGCCTAGGCAACATAGTGAGACGCTGTCTCTTAAAAAAACGAATTAGCCTGGCTAGCCTGGCATGGTGGCATGCCCCTGTAGGCCCGGCTACTCAGGAAGCTGAAGTGGGAGGATCGCTTGAGCCCACGAGTTCAAGGTCGCAGTGAGCTATTATCACACCACTGCACTCCAGGCTAGTCAATGGAGCAAGACCTTGTCTCAAAAGAAAACAAAAAAACCAATGGACTGCCTATTTTCTCATAACACCACTGAGAATTAAAAATATTTTTTAATCTTTGCTAATCTGACAAGTACTAAACAGTCTTGTTTTACTTTGTACTTTTTAATTAGTAGCAAGGTTGACTAATACACTTGCCTTTTGAATTTCCTTACTTATGAATTGCCTATTTTGTTTATTTTGCCCTTTGTTCTAATAACCTATAAAGACTCTTTATATAATAGTTTTTTGTTATATGCAATTTTTGTTAGTTATATATCTTTTAATTTTGCTCATGGTGTTATCATAAGTTTAACACATAGTCAAGTCTGTCTTTTTGTTCCACATCAAGATTATACAAATATTCTCCTATATTTTCTTAGACACTTTTGTAGTTCAAATCTATTTAAATTTTATGTTTATTTGTATCATATGATATTGATACATCATGCTATATTTTTCCAAATAGACATACAATTTTCCCAATACCATTTATTGTATAAATGTGGGTAGAATCCCTAATCCTCCAAGACTGGCTAGAAGGAAAAACATGGAGAGAGAGTTTTGGGGATGGGCAGATGAGAAAGTGGTGGGAAAGGAGACAGACATAGTTAGGAAAATTCACCCCTACTGGTCTTTCTCTGTGGTCAGTGAAGGGCAAAATACCCAACTATGTATGCACATCAACCCATTTCATTTCTTCTGTAATCTCCAAAGAGAATCTTTTTTTAGAGAGCCCTACCCAATGACTTTCTGGCTAACTTCAACAATCTCTTCTTTCATTCCCTTTTCCATGAAAGATTCTTTAACTATGTATCTGTACTCTGTCTCATGACACTGTATTGTATCAAAACTCCTAAGTTAGATGAGCTTTTCAATGAAGGAGAGAGAAAGGAAGAAAAACTAAACTTGAGAGCCAGGCACTGCTAGGTCTTCACACTTTCTCCTCACAAAACTCAATGAAGCAGACATCCTTGTTCAGAGATAAGAAAACAGAGGGCCACAGAGGTTAAGTAGTTTGAGCACAGTCACAGTCAGCAAGTGATGAAACAAAAATGAGACTCAGTCCTGGGAGTCAAACCCTGACACTCTGCCCACCACATACACTGCCTTGAAACATGAAGGCTACAGCTGTCCAACAGATCCTAGTATTATACAATAAAAGCATTCCTATCTCAAGATCAAATTGGAAATCAATTTTTAAAAATACACACACTCACTTAAAATGCTGTTTAACTCAAAACACAAAACATTTATTTGCAATCTTTTGTCAGCCAATGCTTTCTCTTTAAGCACCTCTGCCAATAGGACAAGTCACTTTTCATCATAAACCACACCCATGAGATGTTATCTCTGGATTTCCTGTTTCAGCTTCTTTAAAACACACCAAGAACCTAGATACTTCTAATGAAATCTGAATTCAGAATCTTCCTAGGCTTATGATTTTTCCCCCAGTCATATCCATACCTAATTCAATAATGATTAGTCCTTTACAGTTTTATTCAAAGCTTTCAAATAAGCTCTCACAGAAACTATCTTTTCCTACTCATACTTCATGTTCCATAAATTACAATTAAATTTTATAATGTAACAAATATTATAAAATGAGTAGAGAAACAGAGTTGGGAAGAAGCCCACTGATGTCTGATAAGGATATAACTGAAGTGGTGAGAACAGAAATGTCTAAGAGTTTGAGAGAGTAACCAATACATATGAAGAGGTTATGGACATTGGCAGGAAATGGAGAACATCAGTGGCACTAGGAAGCCAGACGAGTGTCATCAAATTAAGAGAACTACCCAGCCTGAGCAACAGCAAGACACGGTCTCTACAAAAATTTTTTAAAAATTAGCCAAGTGTGGTGGCATGTGCCTGTAGTCCTAGCTACTCAGGAGGCTGAAGCAGAAGGATCACTTGAGCCCAGGAGTTTGAGGCTGCAGTGAGCTATGA
Organism: Mirza zaza; assembly: GCA_008750895.1. NCBI lineage: Eukaryota > Metazoa > Chordata > Mammalia > Primates > Cheirogaleidae > Mirza > Mirza zaza. The sequence continues at coordinate 56,389 of VSMD01097128.1, forward strand.
CGCCTGGGCAATAGAGCAAGACGCTGTCTCAAAAAAAAAAAAAAAAAAATTAAGAGAACTTCTGCTGGAATTCTGAATGAGGTGGTGGTTCTAATCTATTGAACACACAAGGACAGAGAGTGTTCAAGAGGCAGAGCTACTAAGAAATTGTCAGGCAGAAAAGAGACTTTTGCTTTAAATTTTCGAATAAGTGCAAAGAGAGAAATTACAACTAACCACAGGCAAAATACTGGCTAGCAGAAGAATAAGTACAGGCAGAGTAGATAAGAATGTGTCTAAATAAGGGAGTGTGTACAGACCAGTGAGCCAAAAGCTATCCAGGTAGAGAGAGCAGGGTCTAAGTATCTTTGTCAGTTGTTACACTAAAGCGCTCATTTTTCTTCTCATTTTTCATATGTGTGTATAAAAGAATACATGTGTGTAGGTGTATGTATAGATTATATACACATCTGTATACACATATACTATCATAGAATAAAACCCATGTTCCAGCCGGTGTGAGGTGGCTCACACCTGTAATCCTAGCACTCTGGGAGGCCGAGGCAGGTGGATCGCTCAAGGTTGGGAGTTCGAAACCAGCCTGAGCAAGAGCGAGACCCTGTCTGTACTAAAAATAGAAAGAAATTAGTTGGACAACTAAAAATATATATAGAAAAAATTAGCCCTTGCATGGTGGTGCGTGCCTGTAGTCCCAGCTACTCGGGAGGCTGAGGCAGGAGGATCACTTGAGCCCAGGAGTTTGAGGTTGCTGTGAACTAGCCTGCCACCACGGCACTCTAGCCCGGGCACAGAGTGAGATTCTGTCTCAAAAAAAAAAAAAAAATCTTGTGACAAGAAAGTAGACTATCTTATGGGTTACATGGGTAAACCATGGGGAAGACTCATGCCTGTCCTTCCACTAGCATTCTAGAAGTGGAAAAAATATGTGTAGGAGTCAGAAATGTGATAGAACTGTGAAAAGTACATGGAACATGGTTTTTTTTTTTTGAGACAGAGTCTCACTGTGCCTGGGCTAGAGTGCCGTGGTGTCAGGCTAGTTCACAGCAACCTCAAACTCCTGGGCTCAAGCGATCCTCCTGCCTCAGCCTCCCGAGTAGCTGGGACTACAGGCACGCACCACCATGCCAGGGCTAATTTTTTCTATATATATTTTTAGTTGTCCAACTAATTTCTTTCCATTTTTAGTACAGACAGGGTCTCGCTCTTACTCAGGCTAGTCTCGAACTCCCAACCTTGAGCGATCCTCCCGCCTCGGCCGCCCAGAGTGCTAGGATCACAGATGTGAGCCAACGTGTCCGGCCTCTTGTCACAAGCTTTAACTGTAGACATTCACCAGGACTTCATTCTTAGAACTGGACTTTTCAAAGTCTCCAGCAGGTGGTCATCTATCCCTGTTTCAGCATTTATTTCAGTGGCTAGAAGTTCCCCTAACCCGTGTGTTAGCCTATTCTGTTGCCAAACCACTTAAATCATAGAAAGTTCTTCCCCACATTGGGCCAGAATCTGCCTCCTGTAACTTATTCCCATTTATTCCAGCTCTGTTCTCTTTAGCAACAGGGGATGTCAATGACCCCTCCAGTGTGACAGCATACAAATACTTGAGGATAATCACCATGTCCAGAATCTCCTCTTATCCAGACTACATGTCCCCAGTCCCTCAGAAGACACAGCTTTCAGCATGGCCCCCATACAATAGGAGGGGAAGCAAGCACTCACCACACTTCACCATTCCTACTTCATAGCACTTCCGAAGTCGGCAGGCCTGGCAGCTTTTGCGCCGGTTCTTATCTATTGTACACTGATTTGTTGCTGGACAAATATAATCATTATGTCCTACAGCAGAGCAGGAAAAAAAAGGAGGTTATTTTTACAAGATCTTGGTTAAATCTCTTCCTTAGTTAAATCTCTTCCTGGTCAATAAACCCTGATAACACTACCCAGCAGAGAGACGGGGGCATCTTCTTAAAGACAGGTGCAAGCACAAAGGCCAAAGTTAAGCCATATTATCACCTCATTAATTAGTAAAGGAGAACTAGGAATATCTCAATATCCTATTTTGTCACTGATAGGTTACATCTGCATATTCTTAGAATCCTGAAGAGACATTTAGAAATAGTCTTCTTTGGACATGGAAAGTGAGAGCCTCATGAAATTAATTTGTTCCAAATCACAGAACTCCTGACGAGTTGTACTTGTATATCAAGTCACCAAATTCAACTATTTGTATTCTTTTACATATATCCCTCTTTGGGATTTAATATATTTTTATGGGAATTCATGTCAAATAAGAGAACTAAACCAAAAGGAACAAATAATTGGCAATCTAAATAAGAGCAGAAAGTACTGCTATTTGACAATAGTTGTGGTGGGTCAGATTATTGCTCCCAATTCTTCACTCTCTCTGTCAGCCTTGTGACCCTGCAGCGTCCTAGAGTGGGCAGAGTGTACTTCCCCACCAACTGATGTTGCGCTTGACTATGGGACTCTCCACACCCAATGGCATGTTAATAGATGTGCTACTCCAACAGTTTGGCTTGCCCTCTCGAGCTCCTGTGGGGTAGTCATTTGTCCAAGGAGAATGTGAGAATATGTAGAGTGGAACTCAACCCAGAGCCATGCCTTATGAAGTAGAGCTACCCTAACCAACTTAAGGACTCATAAGTACAAAACATAATTCTCATCATATTAAGACACTAAGTTTCAAGTTCTTAGTTATATAGTAATCTCTAAGACAATGGTACTTTTACTAAGCCCATTTTTCTGCAGAAGGACAATAATACTTTTAATTCTTTTAACACAAGGAAAAGATTTAAAAAATTACATTTCAAATATTATGATTTCAGTATGGAGAATAAATTACAGGCAGCAAAACTGAAGGTGGCCAGGAGACCAGGTAAGAATATGCTGCAGTTGTGCAAATGAGAGAGGCTGCCTGGATTGGGTATTGCTAGACAGGGTGATGAAGCTACTTGGGTCTGATAGAGGCTTAAGAAACAGAAATTATAATAAAAAAGAAGAAAAAGAACAGAATAGGGTATTTAGGTACCTTTATTTCTTAATTGTGTCTTTCTGATAAACAATATGGCCTGAACCTCTTACATGAAGCCTATAATGGGCCAGAACTTCAGTGTGGAGAACGGATGAATCTCAATGATAAACAAAATGAACAAGTCATAAAAGAAATCAGTCACAAAAGAACGTCTAGGAGAAATTTCATTTACGTAAAGTTCAAAACCAGAGAAAATGAAACTATAGTGCTTAGGGATGACTGTATAAGTAGCAGACCACAGCAAGGAAGGCAAAAGATAGGACTGTCTCACCTCTGGAGGGAGAGAAGGAGCTGTGATTGGAAGGACCACCACAGCAACTGCTGGGGCACTGCTGTATTCTGTTTAATTGCCTGAGCACTAGTTACACAGCAATTTGCTTTATAATTATTTTTTAAACTGGACACGCTGCATGCAGAATTCTACATGTATGTTATCATATGATAAAAAGTTAATTAAAAAACTAACTCCAACTTTGTAATAGTCTTCCCAATCTCTTAAATCTACACGGATCTCTCTCACGTAGCAAAGATGCATGTGAAGTGCAAACATGTTTTACAAGCTTTTCTTAGGTTCCTTTTCTTAGTTCCAGAAGAACTGTTACACTTCTTAATTACAGTTAATATCTTTTATTTCAGACAATAGCATATCTAGTATGGCCACGATTTATCTATCTTTAATCTACCATCTTTCTCTCTATATATGAGGACAGAGAGCTAGAAGGCTCATCACCAACCAATTATTTCTGAGTGGTAGAATTTGGGTTGATTTAACTTTTTTCTGCATAGTTTGGATGTTTTATCATGAGCATATATCATCTTTACAAAAATGAAGTGTTTTGCTGTTCTTAATAATGCTGCAGTGAGGAGGCTAAGGAGGGTGCCTATGCAGGGGCGTGGTGTGGATGGCGGTGGACCCTGAGCAGGGTGAAGAAGCTTTCTCTGTGGGACAGTACCCAGCTCAGGGCATTGAAGCCAAAGCAGAGTGAAAAATGTGTCCACCAGAAAGAGGCACAGTGACAGAAATAGGAAATTTTTTATCCCATAAAGTTATTAATCAAATAAGTAAATATATTAAGGATCATAGCACCCAATTCCTTGTGGTAAAGAAAGGAGACACGCACTCTGGGAGGCCAAGGGGGATGGATCATTTGAGCTCAGGAGTTTGTGACCAGCCTGAGCAAGAGCGAGACCCTGTCTCTATCAAAAATAGAAAAAATTAGCCAGGCATGGTGGTGCATGCCTGTAGTCCCAGCTACTAGAAAGGCTGAGGCACAAGGATTGCTTGAGCCCAGGAGTTTAAGGTTGCTGTGAGCTAGGCTGATGCAACAGCACTCTAGCCTGGGCAACAGAGTGAGAATCTGTCTCAAAAAAAAATAAAGAAGGCCGGGTGCGGTGGCTCATAGCACTCTTGGAGGCCGAGGTGGGCGGATTGCTCAAGGTCAGGAGTTCGAAACCAACCTGAGCAAGAGTGAGACCCCATCTCTACTATAAATAGAAAGAAATTAATTGGCCAACTAACATATATAGAAAAAATTAGCCAGGGGCATGGTCGCACATGCCTGTAAGTCCCAGCTACTCCGGAGGCTGAGGCAAGAGGATCGCTTGAGCCCGGGAGTTTGAGGTTGCTGTGAGCTAGGTTGACGCCATGGCACATACTCTAGCCTGGGCAACGAAGCAAGACTCTGTCTCAAGAAAAAAAAAAAAAGAAAGAAAGAAAGGAGACACAAATATGGAAAGGGAGAAAACTAGAACAAATCTTGTGGTATTGAATTGTAATCAAAGATATTGTGGTGAACGTATGGTTTTCAATACGTATAGATATAGAAACAAATGTATATTATGCATATATAATATGGATATATATGTATACACACAAATATATTCCCTTACTATCCTCTGAGAGGGCCCAGGAACAGGATATCAGTAATAAGCAAACTATTACCCAGATCTTGGTTTATAAATGTCATTTTCCCCTAAGAACAAGGCTCCATGGAAAAACAACTTATTCCAGGACTGGGGTCAATAAAGTACAAGATAAGCTTGAAACATCTTACAGTGCCAGGAAGTAAAGGAGTACCCAAAGAATTATGGGTACATGTCAACAAAGACACAGAAGCCAGTTTAAGGGGCTCCTACTGACAAAATTGGAGGTCATTTGGACATGAAATTAATAAATAAGGACACTAACAGATAGCAACCCATTGTGAAAAAAAAAATAGGAAACCGTAAGTTATGCTGATATAAATTAATTAATTGAAGGTTTAACGAGGAATGGGATAGTCACATAGCCTCTAGGGATCTCCTAACAAAAATACTCATTAATTACAAAGGGAAAAGGTAATTTTAGAGTCGAAGCCTGGCAGACATCACTTTAACCAAATATCCACGTGAACATCACTAGTAATAGACAATTGAAATCATGCACCACATGAAAGGAGCTAGCAAGAGGACCATAGCATCATTTCTGTGATAAGGAAACATCAAACAAACCCAAAATGAGGGACATTCTACAAGGTAACTGGCTTAAATCTTCAAAAGTGTCAACATCATGAAAACCAAGGAAAGACTAGGGAACTGTCCCAGAGAGACAGAGGCTAAACACAACCAACCGCAAAATGTGATTCTGAACTGTGAGGGGCACTGTCAGGAAAATTGTCAAAATTTGAATGGAGTCTGAAGATTAGATGGTAGTAATGTATCAGTGCTAATTTCCCAAATTTTTTTTTTTTTTTTTTGAGACAGAGTCTCAACTCTGTTGCCCGAGCTAGAGTACCATGGTGTCAGCCTAGCTCACAGCAACCTCAAACTCCTGGGCTCAAGCGATCCTCCTGCCTCGGCCTCCCGAGTAGCTGGGACTATAGGCATGCATGGGCCACCATGTCCGGCTAATTTTTTCTATATATTTTTTAGTTGGCCAAACTAATTTCTTCTATTTTTAGTAGAGACGGGGTCTCACTCTTGCTCAGTCTGGTTTTGAACTCCTGACCTTGAGTGATCAACCCACCTCGGCCTCCCAGAGTAATTTCCCAATTTTTCCAGTTGTGTTGAGCTATATAGAAATTACATGTGAAAGT
>VSMD01097131.1:0-17642 GCA_008750895.1 Mirza zaza
TTATGATCCACATACGAAATTCCTCTTCTGTCATTTTGGTTGCCTGATTTTGGTTGGTGTCCGTTTCTAGGGGGCTGGGGCTCCTCTTTGGGGGTGTGTTTTCCTATTGGTTCTTCATATTTCCTGAGTCCCTTCACTGATTTCTTCCCATGTCCATCAGTTGTTGTTTCTTTTCTTTAGGTTTTTGTTTGGGTATTCACATGCCTTGTTTAGTTTCTGAGACTGTAGGTGGTGTCTGTGTGTGAGATTCGACCACTCCCTGTATAATGAGTCAGTAGGTGTCGTGAAAAGGGTGTGCAGGATGCTCTCCCTGTCAATAGGTGGCGCTTGCTTGGAGGAACAGGCTACGCTGTTGTTTTTGTGTCCTTTTATCAGCTCTTGTTCCTGAAGAGAGAACTCTAGTGCCTCAGGTTGTGGGTGGGGCCCTGGGACTTCCAGGTGTGTCCTTTTCTCCCCTTCAGTGAGGGCTGGTCTAGGAGAGAGTCTGGGCGGAGCTGAGTTGGGTAAGCCCGCCCTCAGGCACCACCAATGTCGTCAGCAGGGGTCAAAGTTTTGTTCTCTAGTTCCAGGCAACGCTGACAGGGAGGGGCTGGAATGGCCCCGCTCAGTCAGGGAGTCTGTGTGTGGGGGTGGGTCCACCTGAGACCCGCAGTCTGCATCGGGCCTGGCCTCTTTCACCGTCTCCAACTCCGCGGCTACTCCTGGGCCTCTGTCAGGAGGCCAGACCACATGCCACCAGGCCTCCCCTGGTTGTGATGCCGGCAGGGAGGTTCCCTGCACAGGAACGCCACCTGGGCTTGGCGCACGGCCTCCCTTTGGGGGGAGGGTTGCCCTCTAGGATGCTGATGTGCCCCTGAAGACACACACACCTCAGCCGGCTGTTCACCTATATCCCTTCTGTGCGCCGGGCAATGTGAGGCCTCGGTGCACGGAATGTGGTCTGCAGGTCTGACCTCTGGGTCCCAGAGTTCAAACTTTGTCCCCACCAGGGAGACGAGTGCCTGTCCCAATTCACCCACAGGGAGCCCAAGCTGGGTCTATGTCTCTCAACCGCAGGCTCTGCCCCGTTCTCCTGGGATCACTGTGCCAGCAGCACCTGGGAGGGCTGGTAGGCAGAGAGCTCACAGTCTGAGTTCCCCTTAGTCAGCTGTAGGGCCCCCAAAAGGGAAGGTCCCGTTCCCTGGAGGTGCCTCCGGCTGGTGGCTATATTGTCTCTCTGTCTCTCTGGGCAGCCGCGGGTAGGGTCGGGGGAGGGGAGGAGGATGCAATATGGCCTCTGCTGCGCGGCTCGGGTCTGTGCACACGGAGGTGCCCCGAGGGAGTTGGGAGCCTGGTGCCACGTCCGCTACTGGCTTACCGCTCACTGGCGGGGGTTGTCGCTGGGCTGGTGTCCGCAGGTCCCTCCGCTCGCTGGGGAGCCCACCAGCAGTCCGGGATGCAGGGGAGGGGAAACGGCAGATCCACCTACACTTCCCGCTGGTCTCCGGGCTGCTCCGGGGGTCCCAGCCTCCAGTTCTCCTCCGCGACCTCCTCCTGTGGAGTCTCCCATGGTCTCAGGTACTCCTCCTGCCGACCCTCATCCGATGTAGGCTCGTCTTCTTGCTTCTTTCTTCTAATTTCTGCTAGAATCTGTCTTTTCTTCAGAGACACTCTGTCTGGCGGTGTTTCTCATCCACCATCATTTGGGCGGGTCCAATAGTCAATTTCTTTTCCTTTTCTATGGGTTTCTCTTCTCTCTTAAAATTACTTTCTCTTCTACTTTCCTATTACTACTTTTAACCTTGTTTCTCTTACTTTGTCACAAACATAGCATTACATGTAAAGATAAGAATAGATTTTAATGGAAATTAAAAAGCAGTCTTATACAAGGTAACCATTTTAATCTCAGTTACCACTGAGAAGTTAGAAAATTATTCTGGAATAGAAAATCAAAGATTAATAATGGTTAGGGTGTTTTTTTATTCCCAGTTTCACTGCATGGTTCAAGACAGAGCCTTTAATTCTTCAAACATTCATTGTTCACATGTATTTAGAGTACTTACCAAGTTTTGGTGCTAAGAACTGCACTGGGAACAAACAGGTGGTTGAAACACAAACTTTGCTGTAAAAGAAATCAAAATAATGGAGACTCATACAAAATCCAAGAACTGTAAGGTAGGGCAATAAACAATCTAAAAGCGACATACACAGATCAGTGTTGTTTATGGGGTTCAGAATGCTGGAACATCTTTTCAGAACCTCTTTTTTAGATGTAGGAGTTCTGCAATAACATTCACTGAGGAATACTAATTTTAACATGAATTATAAGATCTATGTGGACTTTTATATATTGATGCATAAAAATTTTTATTTTGTGTAGGAGACCCCTTCGAATCTGATGTGAAGCCAGTATAATAATTAATAATAATTTCCACAACTGAGGAAATGGCAGACGGAAAACAAGTGATGGGTGGGAAGCAGAGGGTATTTGGTAATAGGGTGATCCTGAATCTATCATGTAGTTTTGCCCCTCCCGAGGTCCCTCCTCCATCCACTCTACCTCCTGCTATTTATTCATTTATCTTATATTTGGAAAAAAAGAATATATTTTCTTTTTATGTCTTATGGATGACATATGTATTTTGAAGTTTTGTTCACACAGTGTGCTTACTTCTCCCTTGCCAAATTCACTAAGTCTGAATATTAGAATAACATAACTGTCTGCAACATTGAAGGCAAAGAGATAGTATAAGCTTTGAATCATGAAGAAATTGTTGTTCAAGTGTGTTTCTTCAGTTAGAATTGTTTATTTTATGAAAATAATTGATATTTTAAGAAATTAAATGAAATAATGGATTCTAATTAATAAATCTTAAATATCATTATTTCTTAAAATGAGAATAATTCATTAATCTTTAAAATTAGTTTCTGATATTGTATCCTGCCTAGTTTTTTGGACTTGGTTGAATTGCTTAAATTATATAAGCCTTAGTTTTATTATCTTAACCATGAGCTAATTATATATTCTTCTAGGGATTTCATGAAGAACAATGAGCCAGTGAATGCAAAAAGTCTTGCTTAGTGGTATGTAGTAGGTGTTCATCACATATTCTTTGTCACCGAAATCATCTGTCTTTAACCTAAACTGTTCAGGACTGTAAGAGTTAATCTTACATCAACACAAATCTTCCATGATATTTCTAGATGTTTAGCTGATATTTAGACAGTTTGTTTTGTCTTTTAAGTCCACTAGTTCATACCCCACCACATTTCCTGTGTCTGTTATATTCTTCACTGCTCTTTCCTTCACCTGCCTCTAGACTTTTGTCCAAGTTGTGTCTCTGGACTGACGGAAAGACATTCATATCCTTTTTATTTGTCTGGGTTCTATCCTTTCTTTCCATTGAAGGTCATGGTATTCTGTATCAGGAATACTGTATCTTCAATCATGTTTCTTGATTTTTCTTTACTACTATTTTATTTTAAATCAGTCTATGGGATTTTATTTTATTTTTTTTTGTAAAACATGAATTAAAAGTTTATTGTTCTTAATCTTTAATTGTTTGAATATTTTCATTTTTATCATCTCAACTGAACTTGCAAACTTATTGGGACACAGTCTATTCGATTCACTTGGTAACAGCTAATAACTGGTTCTCTTACTTCACTTTGCCATTGGACACAAAGGGTTTAGTTTATAATGCTATCACCTTAAGGAATTCTTTTTTCCAAGTACCATGTTGCTATTTATATGTACATATTTCCATATAGTCATTTGAGGAAAAGTAAATTGGCATCTTTAACATTTTTTAACACTTAATAGCTAATTAAGAATAAGCCTATATATATTTTCCTAGATAAATTAAATATTAACATAATGTATTACAATATATTATATTATATATTAAAGTTCGTTAGGCTAAACACAAATATTGCTAGTGCTGCTATCAAGTACTATTGCAAGTAATATTAGTAGTATCTAATATTTATTAGATATTTTTCTATATATCTGACACCACTAAGCACATTAAATATATTCTCAGATTTAATCATTATAACAACGCTATGGGATAGATATCATTTTATTCTCCATCATACAGATGAGAAAACTGAGACATTGAGCAATCAAACAACTGAGTTCATGCAGCTAGTGAGTTGCTGTGTTCAGATTCATATTCATTCTGTGTGATGCCAAATATTATGATTTGTTCATGTCTTTCCTTCTGGAGATATAAAATTTAAGAGTATGTCTTAGAAACCCATTTGAGCTCCAGAATGATTACACCTATAATACTTTCCATGAGATACTGAAACAAATGCCCTTAAAAATCCAAGAGATCTTGGCACATGGTAGCTATTCAATTATTACTTATTAAATGAAGAAATGAGTTCATGAGCCAGTTATATTAGTCTCAGAACAGAAGAATTTAATTATTTTAAATGTCAAATTTGATTAGAAAGCTGAACTTTAAATGTCTTAAGAAATAATTTAATTCAAAATGTTTATTATATATACTCTTCCAACCATTGTTGTCAGTTTATATATTCAACTACTAAGTATTTTACATGTCTGTGAGTTTTGTTTCCAATAGCTTCTTGGAGTAAGTAGAGCTTATATTAAAAATAAACCTTTAAGAAGAGCAACTTGGTACAGAAGAAAATGTTCATTTTATAGAGAACAATCTGACAAGTTACAGATCTTTCTCTAGACATTGGGCTTCATTAAATCAAGGGTAATAGCACACTCTAATGCCTGACAATTTGCATCTTTCATATTTAATTTAAATTTTTCTGCACCATCTATTCCTACTGGTGTATAGTTATCTGATTTTCTACTAAATGAAAAGTGTGAGCTTTTAGTCCCAAGTTCCAAAGATCAGGCGTCATGTTTTTTTCTAACACAAATCTTGAGATGTCAACATTTTTCAGGCTGATTAAACCCCTTGTCACACAACTAAGTAGTAAAACATAGCCTGGTCGTGTGACATGAGTTATTGTATAGCATGTTTGCAGAGAAGTAGCTCTGAGGGAGAAAAATCGTATGTTTTTACATGGTGCCACCTTAATTTCTATTCCTCCAGACTACATTTAAAGTTAAAAGTTTATAAAAATTTAAAGTTTTACGGGCATTGCTTCCTGCAGGCTTAAAAGCCCAGGTGACATTTATGAACAAATAAATTTATCATAGAGTGAATATATTTTTTAAAACACTTATGGGTATTCTCCAACTCACAACATCTGCCAAGCATGAATGACAAGAATGTTTTTAGTTTTGAAAAAAATGTATAGTTTATTCTAATAAAAAAAGTGACCAAACTGGTACATAGGGATTACTTTAAAGGTTTAAATTTATTTCATCAGTAAGTGCTGCTTTAGAGTAGGTACTTAATGAAATAATAGAAGCAAATTATAGTTTTCTAGGATTAAAAATGTGCTGAAATATGTAAGAAGGGTCAAATCTACACTCTGAAAGTATTTTTCTGAATGTGATAACCTGCAGGGAAATAATTTTTATGCCAAACATGTCAGTAGACATCTTATATATTCCTGGGTTCTATGAAGAAATAACCCACTAAGCTTCTTCACAAGAGAAATTCTAGAGCATAAATAATAGGGATAGACAAAGACATCAGTCTATTGACAGATCCATGACCCAAGCTTGGGCTTCTCCATTTTGTTTATTCTTTTTTTTCCCTCCTATCGGTCATGACTTCTAATAAATGTTTACATTGGTCATTTCTTCAAATTGATAAACTCACAGAATCTCAGGGTTGGATGGAAGTTTTTTTTCTTTTTTTCCCCCATTCTGGATCTCCCCGGAATGTTATAAATAGACATTTTACAAGCACACAGAACAGAAGGCAGTAAATCTGTTGGGGAATCTGGAGTGTGAGGGGGCCATGAGACCACCATTGAGGCCATAAAGACAAGAAGGCCTTAAATCGGACTCCAGTGGCAGAAAGAGTTAATATGTGTCACTGCGCACCACAGATTTACCGCCCGGGAAAGAATAAAGAATGAGGAATGAACGAAAACTAATATTCAAGAGGAAAAACCCATTTCTTTTTCCCTTACCTGACACGTCATGTGCTTAACATGTTGTGTTTCTCCAATAACAGTTGGTAGCATTTGCACACATTGTAGAGAATGCAGAAGGTGTTCTGCTGAGAATGCAGAAAGCCCAGGAGGTCACGCTGGGAATAACTAAACTCTTAAACTACACCTGCGTGAATGCCATAATTTTTAAATCAAGGCCTTATTATTTAGTACCTTAACATATTTCCTGTGTTTAAAACATATGTGCTCTTGACCCACTTAGGAAAAAAACAACAACAACTCAACACCCTCTAGTAAACCAAAGGCTAGTAGCATGAATGATTGAAGTGTCTGTAAAAATGCTTTCCCTGGAGAAGAGTATGCTCTTGAAGTTCAGATCAGCAAATATTCTTGCCTCATTATTTTTGCATGTCTCATGTACCTGCAGCTTTTCCAAACTTCCCCATGTTACTTTCTATCTTTTCAAATGTTATACTCTCATCTAGTATTTTAAGAAATGAAGGAATCCAAAAATTCTTTAAGAAATGAAATATTTTAAAATGTATTACTGGACTAAATATTGAACTATCTAGAGACTTGCAAAAATTGGCCCTGCTCACATTCAGCTAAAATTTTCACCTTGGTTTTAGAACATTGGTGCCAAGTAACAAGAATAAATGTACTAGTTTAATGGCATTTTGGTTAAGAGTTTCTTGGTTAGATTTGGACTGGAGCTAAAGAGAATTAAAGACACTGGGAATTAGGGAAGACAATTACTTCTTGATTTATATTAACTCATTTTTTCCTGAGATAATTTATTGCTATTAAGTATAGGTGAGTATTTTAAAGTTGTCAGGCCAGAGAAAGTTTGTCCCAAATAAAAATCATTTTTAATTAATGATATTCCATTTAATTAATGATATTTTAAAATATATGATATGAAGAAAACCATTCTTTTATATGTTCATTTATTATATACAACTTTCAATATCTATGATAGAAATGGCATTGTGAGGGCACTTCATATGAATATTAGGATGGTTAAATATACTCTTTTTTTATACATTGACCTCTTCTAGGATTGCATTAGTAGATAAAAAATACACTTTAAGTAACTGTAAAGTTATTTCAAGACATAAATATTAAAATTGTAAAGAAAATAATACTACACTAACATGCTGATTTTAGGCAGTTAAACCCTACACAAATATGTTTTAATGATTTCTGGAAGTGACAAATTGATAGACAGTGAAGGGGTGGGAGAGGAGAAAGGTAGAAGAGAAGGTGGTTTTAGATAACTTTGTCAGTGACAATTGAGCAGAGACCTGAATAATTGAGAGAGTGAATCATACAAAGATCTGGTAGAAGACTAGAAGGAAAACACAATGCCACAAAGTGCAAACAATCTGAGATGGAAACCAACCAATTTGTTGGTTTTTAAGGATTAGGAGATGTAGGAAGGGGCAAAATCCTATAAAACAGTGGAGGCCAAAGTCACAATAGAGTGTAGATTTTATTCTATGAATGATGGAAAGCCACTGAACAGCTTAAGCATAGGTGTGAGTATATAACAATGTGAGATAAGAAAGCAGGCTGCCTCAGTTTCAATCCCTGCTTTGTTACTTATCAGCTATGATCATGAGCAAGTTACTCATTTTTATCTGTGAAATGGGAAAGTAAATGTAAACCTCTTATCAGATAGTCAGGAGAATGAAAATACCTAACATATATATAGTATTAATTATTAATATTTAACAAATATCACTTTTGTTACTTATGGAAAATAGACCACTAGAAGCCAGACAGGAAACAAGAAGGGATTTAGAAAGCTATGGTGTATGGAAGTCTACACTGGAGACAAATGAGCATTCTGCCCATGGTTAGTGTTTAAAATAATGAGAAGTAATCATATTTATTATATGTCATGACAGAAAAGCTGAGAGGACTGAGGTGGATTAGATGGGAATATTGAGAGAAAGGAAGAAAGATTAAAACTGGACAACTACACTTTAGTCATAGCAATTAGTGAAATAGGAATGATTATTGGACAAGATGAGTTGGGGTGGGATGGGAAAGAATCAAGAGCCCTGTTTGGATATATTAGTATCATGATCCCTATTAGATATTTGTGTGGATATGTTACATAGAAAGTTAAATATATCAATTTAATGGAGCTGTTGATAACCACAGTTATACACTTCAGAGTCACAGCGTATAGTTGGTATGTAAGGCCTTGGGAATGAACAAGTGCATATAGGCAGAGAATTAATGCTAAGGAGTGAAGACTGGGATAGTACAACATTTAGGTGGATGATTAAAAAAGAAAAAGTTGTCAGAGAATTAGAGAGAACCCAAGAGATTGCTGTATTGTGGAAGACAAATGAAGAAGAGATTTGAAGGAGTGGGATGAGGAATGACAACTATCTCTTTATAAGTCCAAATTGTCTTTCCTTATAAGGACACCACTCATGTTGGATTAAGGCCACCCTAATGGCCTCATTTTTATTATATCACCTCTTTAAAGGTTCTACCTCCAAATGTGGTTACATTTTCTGGTACTGGAAGTTAGAACTTCAGCATATGAATTTGGGGGAATGGTATAATTCAGCCCATAATAGTTCTAGGAACATACCCTGAGAATTTTTATCTTCACACATTGATTCATATTTATTTAACTGCAAATATTCATCTCTACTTTATCTCTGACTGCTAAAATTACTTCATTTTATTTGAGGTCTACCTCAGTTGCCATCATAAATGACACTTTTCTCCACAGAAGCTTTTAATATTCTCCCCAAAATTTTAATGTACGTTTCTTAGGGAAACTTCCTCACTCTATTTAATATTATAGTTATTTGTGTATTCATCGTGTATCTCTATTAAAATATAATATTCTTGAGAGTAGGGATGATATCTTTTTCTGCTTTTTAAAACCTTTTAATTATTATGGGTACATAATAGTTGTATATTTTTATAGGGTACATCTAATGTTTTGATACAGACATACTATGTGAATTAATCAAATCTGTTTAATTGGGGTATCCATAACTTCAGGCATTTATTATGTCTTTGTGTTAGGAACATTCCAATTCTACTCTTTCAGTTATTTTAAAGTATACACTAACTCATTGTTGATTATACTCACTTTGTTGTGCTATCAAATATTGTCCATTCTATCTAATTATCTAACTATATTTTTTCAACCATTATCCATCCCCACATTATTCCTCCCTTCCCAGACTCTGGTAACCATCATTCTACTGTCTGTCTCCATGAGTTTAATTGTTTTCAATATTTAGCTCCCATATATAGTGAGAACATGCAAGATTTGTCTTTCTGTGTTTGGCTTATTTCATTTAACATAACATTCTCCAGTTCCATACATGTTGCAAATGGTAGGATTTCATTATTTCTTTTGTGGCATATATTATAATATTCCATTGTGTATATGTACCACAATTTCTTTGTCCATTCATCTGCTCAGGGACACTTAAGTTGATTCCAAATCTTGGCTATTATGAATAGTACTGCAATAAACATGGGAGTACAGATGTCTTTTCAATATGCTAAATTCCTCTCCTTTGGCTATATACCATACAGTGGGATTACTGGGTCATTTGGTAGTTCTATTTTTAGTTTTTTGAGGAATCTCCATGTTGTTTTCCATAGTGTTGTACTAATTTACATTTCCACCAACAGTGTACAAGGGTTCCTTTTTCTCCACATCCTCACCAGCATTTTTTTATTGCCTTTCTGATAAAAGCCATTTTAACTGGGGTGAGATGATATCTCATTGTAGTTTTGATTTGCATTTCTCTGATGACTAATGATCTTGAGCATTTTTTTTCATATACTTGTTGGCCATCTGTATGTCTTCTTTTGAGAAATGCCTATTTAGGTACTTTTCCCATTTTTGAAATCAGATTATTTGATTTTTTTCCTATTGAGTTCTTGGAGCTCCTTATATATTCTAGTTATTAATCCCTTATCAGATGGATAGTGGGTAAATATTTTCTCCCATTCTGTGTGTTGTTTCTTTACTTAGTTGATTATTTCCTTTTCCACTATAGCATTCTTGTACTGTCTAACAGTGTCTTGGCCATAGTTGCTACTCAGTATAAATACACTAAAATAAAAAGTTCTATAAAATGTAATTCATGTACATTCTCATAATAGGTATTGAGTGGAAGAAGAAATTACCTTTGAAGTGAAAAGGGAAAGATTCATGGATGAGTTAAAACTTAACATAGGATTTGAAGTATGGATAGGATTTTGATAAATAGAGACCTGACAAGAAGGAAATTAGAGATTAAGTTAAATAGTAAAATGACCATTCAAAACAGAGGTGATGGAATAGCATGAGCAGAACTCATAATTTATAATAAAAGTGTACATCTGTGCAATAACATGTAGTCAGTTTGTTTACACCACAGAGTTTTGTTATTTAATAGTGAGAGCTAAATTCAGAAAGATTGGGACTAAATCACAAATGACACAAATGGCATTCTCAGCAAATTGGAATTTCATTGGTAAGCAATGGTAAGTCACCGAAGGATGTCATGTATAGGAATAACATTTGGCAAAGTATTGGTTAAAAAACCATATGTAATCTAAGCATTTGTACCCCCATAATATGCAGAAATATAAATAAATAAATAAATAAAATGAGCAGAGTGGAACTTCAAAAAAAAAAGAAAAATAAAAATAGACTGTAAAAACATACAGTTTCATTAATAAAAGTATTATGAGGCATGAAAAGGACACTTTAAGGTGAGGAGACGATAATGAATTGGAAAATATAGAAGGACATAAAGTGAAAACATCCAAAAACTAGTGCAAAAATAAGAAAATTATGAAAAGAAATCTCCTTGCTTTATAGCATGAGGTAAATAGATTAAAAATTAGTAGATATTTTAGTTATTTGAATATACCTACTTTGATATGTTAGAGATACACTATGGCTAAACTTTTTTAATGCTCACATTTGGAATTTGTGATTATGTATTTTATATCAGTGTAATGTAAATTATTAAGCTTCTCCTTTAATGTATTCTTTTTTTTTTTTTTTTTTTTGAGACAGAGTCTCGCTTTGTTGCCCAGGCTAGAGTGAGTGCCATGGCGTCAGCCTAGCTCACAGCAACCTCAAACTCCTGAGCTCGAGCAATCCTGCTGCCTCAGCCTCCCTAGTAGCTGGGACTACAGGCATGCGCCACCATGCCCGGCTAATTTTTTTTTTTTTATATATATATTAGTTGGCCAATTAATTTCTTTCTATTTTTATAGTAGAGATGGGGTCTCGCTCAGGCTGGTTTTGAACTCCTGACCTTGAGCAATCCGCCCGCCTCGGCCTCCCAGAGTGCTAGGATTACAGGCGTGAGCCACCGCGCCCGGCCCCCTTTAATGTATTCTTAATAGGCTATTTTAGTTTGCTTTGTCATGTTTAAAAACACCCGACTGCAATCTGAACAAAAATTATACAATATATAATAAATATATTTCTTTTTAAATATGTTCCTTCTTAGATGCCTAATTTGTACTTAATTTACAAATGTATATCAAACATAATGCTCCAGATATTCATCATTAGTAATATAAATATTAAATCAGTTTAACTAAATTTTACTGTGCTCTGTTTTCCAGCTGGTAAAATTAGGTAACAGTTATACTGGATTTCCAATTTTTAATTAAAACCTAGACTAATTCATTGCTCCAATTACTTTTCATTTGAAAGATACTATTTTTCTTTGATAAAGCAATTTTAATGAGATACTGTAAATTAGTTCACATTTACCTTTTGGTTATTTGTTTTCCATTACTAATTATAATGGCTAGCAACAAACTCAAATGCCTGTTAATTTACAGGACTGCTTACTGGCAGTATTTGCCTTATGTTTGTTAAACTATCAGTATATGTGACTTAAAATGATTTTTAAAAGCAAGTTTACCTTTATAAAACTTATTGTTTACCTTGTTACAGCTGAAGGTATAATGTTCATAAACATTAAAACTACATATTTAGCATTTAAAATATAAAAATATAAGTATATACACATATATAAATACTTTAAAAGGAAGCTGTGTATATATGTGTACAGATATGAAATTGAAACAGATGCAATAGCTCAGATAACCTAAATTAAAAATAATTTAAAAGGAACAAAGTTTTCAAAATTAGATGAGGAGACACTCTTCCAATAGTCTGGAGAAAATTCAAGCAATAGTTTTCTTGGCTTCCTACTTTCATACCTCAAATTCTTTTATTTTCTCTGCTTTATTTTTCTCAATGATTTATCTTATTATCAATTGATTAATTTTATTCAGCACTCTTTCTTTCTATAGTGAATCACTATGACCAAAAAGATACAGTGTCTTTTCTCCAACTCTCCTTCTTTTTTGAGCTCCCATTTTGTAGAGGTAATTTCTCCCTATTGGATTTTTTATTTTTCAATTTTACGTGTATTTATTTGGACTATTTTGAAGTGGGAACTATGTGGTAGGATTTCCTCTTATTCTTATTCCAACCCTTGAATTTGAAAACAGTTGAAAGAATAATTTGGAGCATTACTCTGAAAATTTAATCACAATATATAGAAATGAAAAAAAGAAGAAAAAAGAGGTTTCTTAAATCACCTATTCTAGACTATAAATATAGAGAATAAAATGATGTATCTAATGAAAGACTATGCCAATATGAAGGGGAATTGAAATTGAACAGCCATGGAATCAAAGAAACACATAAATGGGTAAGTAATGTAATTCCCACCTGAGAATGTTGGGGAGATAAATACAGGCAAGGTCTGATCATTGCCTTATTGTTTGTCTCATAACACAGAAAGATAAACTAAAAATAATAATTAAGAACTCTAACTGCATGGTAGAAGGATGCAGAGGTTGCAAAAAGAACAAAGTGGATGGATATATTTATTGGGCCAAACTAGGGTAGGTCTAATGATGCTTAAATGAGAATGAGTTCTTAATTGGAAAGGAAATGGATATTTCTGGCAGAGAGGTCAGCATAAACAAAGATATAGGAGTGAGAAACAGCATAATGTATTCCAGGAAAAACAAACCCAGCTTGGTGTGAAATTTAAAATTTTTAGGGTAATTTTAATAAAGGTGTGAGCCAGCCAAAGGGTTGTTTTGTGAGCAGTGCAACTACATGTCCCCCATCCCTAACCCTGCCTTTTTGTTCTCTATAGGACTTGCTATCTTCTAGCATATTGATTTATTTTGCTTTTTGTCTGCCTCTGCTACTTGACAGTAAGTTTCAAGAGGACAGCTTTGAGGAGCTCAAGTCTAGAAACGAATCAAGAAATTCTAGAAGCTTTCCAAGGAGAGAGAGCAAGAGTCAAGGGTGGTGGGAAGGGTGGTGGTTGAGAAAAAGAAGAGTGAAGGATGTGTGGGGAGTAGGGGCAAAGAAAGACCATTCTTTTAGGCAATAAAAGCAATTAGATTTGGTGATGAATGGGATTTGAGAGTGAGAAATGAGGACAACTGAGAATTGACACTATTAAGTAAATTAACTTAGTTTAGTAGGCAGTTGGACATATGACTTTTGAACCCATTACAAGTTCTGTGCTGGAAATATAGATTCAGGAATGATTGACATATGTTGGGTACTAAAAACCTTATAGTAGGTAAGATCTCCTAGGAAGTGCTAGTGCAGTAAGAAGAGAAGAGTTCTAAGAACAGATCCCTAGAATGCATGGAGCACAAGGAGGGTATTAGGAATGGGTAAAGGAAAGGTGAACGATCCATCATAGGAGTATGCGGACAAGTTAAGAGCTAAGAAAATTTTAAGAACAACGGAATGATCACCAAACATAAAAAGCAGCAGAACATTTTAATAAGGTAAGCAATAAAATGTGCCCTTTTAATTTGGCAATTCAGAGATAAGCAGTGACCATAAAAAGATAGTGGCAGGGACCAAAGGCAAATTTCAGAAGGCCAAGGAGTGAATGGGAGGTGAGAGGGTTGACAGGCAGTATGAGTATGAGCTGTTTGAAAGAGAAGAACTCACCCTGTTTGTAAGATCTTTTCTATTTATCAGTTTGCTGGTCATTGACAAATAAATTTGTTAACACATCTTCTCTCTCTGATGTACTTTGATTTTACAAAGAGTTTCTGGAGGGACAGTACCTTAATTTGAAAGACAAGGCATCTCATAATAGGAAACTCAGGTCACCTATAGTATAATACTTACGAATGTAAGCCCAGAAACAGCTGACACATATCCACCAAGGCTCCTCGTCCTTTCTGGCCCCCTCCCTAGAAACACTATTCCCCTTCTCTAACCCTCCCAACACACGGCACACACACAGACCAGCCTAATTCACAGAAACAGCAGTGACTTAGCAGGAATTCAACAGGTACTTAGTAAAGCTTTGCAAAGAATTTTGCTTTCTGGCTTTTAGGCCATGTCTCTGTAGCATGACTAAGTTGGTCCTGGATTGCTTGATTTATTCTTCATTTTTTTTCCTCAGACATATTAATAGAACAATCAATGAGATCTTGGCAGGGATCAGAATTGGCCATTAAAGAAGCCCAATACAATGAATCATGCATAGATTTGCTTTTTTTTTTTTTTTGTAAACAGATAGATCTGAACTTGTTTGTGTAGATGTTATATATGAATCCACTGAATAGATTTTTATTATACTTAAAATATCTACCTTTCAAAAACCTTAGATGAGAATCTTTCTGCTTTATAATCTTTCTGAAAAATGATATAAAACTTTATTAAATATGCAGTGTAAAATACACTTTAGTAGGTGGCTCTCTATGCCAGGTACTTCAGACATTTATTTAGCTTGACAATTATTTAAGCAACAGCTGGAAAAAAAGATGATTAAGAATATTAGGTCTGTTGCAATTTTGTAAGATCATGTTTGTTTTGAATATGCATTTCTGACTTTTAAAATTAAAATTGTATTAGTTTACAATTAGAAAAGGTGATGCATGTATTAAGAAGACCAAGAAAATAGAATGAAACCAGCTTTTCAAATAAGAATTGGTTATTATTTTATTTGGGAACTTAGGAAATGAAAACCTTTGCTAATAGGTATACATTTACCTGAGAATCTCCCAAAGGGTAATATAAGCCTATGCTGAAGAAAAATGAAATAGCATTTTACTTCCAATAATCCCAGTTTTCAATATAGATCACACTGTTAAGAGAATCTATGCATATGTTTGCATGATGAATAGAGACCGGAAGATTTTGTCCAGTCTTCTGTTTGTAACTATATGATAATTTCATACTAAGGACAAAGACATCCTTAAGGAATCCACGAATTAAGTTGATTATCCTGGCCCATTCATTTTATGACTCCCTTGTGGTATTTATGAAGCAGGTTGACTATGCACTGGTTACCACTTCAGCCCACTGCATGTTAGACTGCTGTTTCTACTACTTGCGTGAATTTGGTAAGACAGAACACTCACACAGCAAATTAACAGAAGAAACTTTATTATCTACACATAGGCAAGAAGGAAGCGTAGAAGCCTAGGATTTGTGGTGAGCCAGTACTCTAAGACTCAGAAAAACTGCCCAGGTCAGATGAAATCTCAGCTGTGTGTGTCCCACATGCCCTGCAGCTAAGGAACCTCAGAAAGCATTCTACCCAGGGCTTTATAGACCAGAGGGAGAATGACATCCTGGGCTAAAGCATTGTAGGAAATCATGTTCTAGGAGGGGCAGGAACAGAGTCTGGGGTTTTCTTGCCAGTTATTTATTTATGTTTTTTTTTCACATAAAAGTTGAACGAAGGCCAGCACCGTGGTGGCTCAGGCCTGTAATTCTTTTTTTTTGTTTGTTTTATTTCAGCATATTATGGGGGTACAGATTTTAAGGTTTCAATAAATGCCCTTTCCCCCCTCCCCCTACAAGTCTGAGTTTCCAGCATGACCATCCCACAGACGGTGCACATCTCACTCATTATGTATGTATATACCCGCCCCCTGCCCCCCTCCCCCCTGCCCAATACCCTATTACTGTAGTACCTATGTGTCCACTTAGGTGCTGCTCAGTTAATACCAGTTTGCTGGTGAATATATGTGGTGCTTGTTTTTCCATTCTTGGGATACTTCACTTAGTAGTATGGGTTCCAGCTCTAACCAGGAAAATATAACAGTTATTTTTTTTATCTCAGGATGTTGCATTCCCAGCACAATCTACAGTTATTCTTGAGAAACATAAGTGAGAAAATGGGGAGAACTGAGTGAGTCCAAGGCTGTGCAGAGAACTGTCCGGCAATATTGTCTACTGGACGATGGCTTTGAAAGGCATGGAATGGAGCTCTGTGAGTTGTGTCAAGAGAGAGAAACTCTTCCAGATGATGCTAACATACACCTGGGAATGTTCAGTCATTTTGTTTCCTCTTCAAAGGTAAGTTTGATCTTCCCTAGTATAAAGAATACTGTGGGTGGAGAATGAGATTTGCCCCAGGTGTTTTAACTTATCCCGTATACAGAATATTACTGCTTACTGGGCTTCCCAAGGATTGTAAAATAGTTAAAAAATAATATAAAACTCTTCTGCCACCCTTACACTCAGATCCTCTGCTAAAAGTTGTTGGATTGAACTCAAGATTCAAGTTACTTTAATTTCAGTGGAGCTGTAATTAGATATTGCTATAATACCAAGATTGTGGTCTGGGAAGAAACTTAGGGGTAGGAGAAATATTACAATGAATCTACTTGATTCAAGGTATTTGTAAAATATTGGCAATGCTATTAGCCACTTAAGATTGTTATGAATTTTGTGATATATAATTGTATAAAAAAGACTCAAACAAATGACTTGGAAATTAAGATGTACCAATTAAAAGAAGCTTTTTTGATGTATTGGCATGACAAGAAAGCTTACTACAATTTCTTTGCATCATTTTACTCTCACTTGCTTTGTCCTTTTCCAGTCCCTTTGCTTATTTCATATTTGCCAAATATTTTCTTCCTTTTCACCACTTGTTTCACATGCAAATCTACTAATGAATTTCCTAATAAATATCAGAAAGGACTCTAGTGAGTTTAGAACTTGTGGCCCCAGGGTATTAAGAGCATTAAACACTTAGGAAAGATTGACCCTAATATCTGAATGGGTAAATGGCCTGGTGTCTGGGACCTTTTTGTTTGTTTGTTTTCTTGAAACAGGTGAACTAATAATACATTCTTCAACATTATCCTGAGGTGTAAATCTTGACATATATAAGATGCCTTACAAATGTTAATTAATGTTAATAGCCATATGGTAAAACTAATTTATGTTTGGATTCAGCATTCCAAAAGTTCCTAGTATTTATTCTTAAAGCATGACCATCTAATTTTTGATCTATCAGCCAGCTCAGAGGATGTGGGCACAGCAAGGACGTGCAAAGGCAATTCTGACAGTGCCTGGACTTACCAGCTGCGAGAACTTAGGCATGTACTTGGTTTCTCGGTGTCGTAGCTTGTTTGCTTGCTTGTATTTCACTGTTTTGTTTTTGCTTGTAAAACTTACCTACATTATAGGGTTCTTATGAGGATGAAATAAATCCCTGAATGGAAAGCCCTTAGAACCGTGTCCTCAGCATAGTAAGTGTTCATTGACTGTTAGCTGACGGCTTGTTCGTAAGCATTTTTGAATTTGA
>VSMD01097136.1:0-34032 GCA_008750895.1 Mirza zaza
TTCCCTGTTTTCAATTTCATTTAGTTCTGATTTGATCTTGTTGATTTCACTTCTTCTGCTGGGTTTGGGGCTGGTCTGTTCTTCTTTTTCCAACTCTTTGAGTCGTTTCATTAGATTGTCTATTTGTGATCTTTTTGACTTTTGGTTATAGGCATTTATGGAGATAAACTTTCCTCTCAGAACTGCTTTAGCTGTGTCCCAGAGGATTTGATAACTTGTCTCTCCATTGTCATTTTCTTCATAGAATTTTTTATTTCCATCTTGATTTCTTCATTTATGAAGTAATCATTTAGTAGGAGGTTGTTTAATTTCCACATTTTTTGTAGAAATGTGAGTTTCTGTTACAGTTGATTTCTACTTTTATTCCACTGTGATCTGAGAAGATACATGGTATGATTTCTATTTTTTTAAATTTCTTGAGGTTTACTTTGTGTGCTAGGATATGTTCAATCTTAGAGAATGTCCCGTGTGCTGATGAGAAGAACATATATTTAATGGATTTTGGGTAGAATGTCCTGTAAATGTCAGTCAGTCCCAATTGTTCTAGAGTTTTGTTAAAGTCCATTATTTATTTGTTAATTTTCTGATTGGAGGATCTGTCTCGTGCCGTCAGTGGGGTGTTGAAATCTCCGGTTATTATGGTATTGCTATTAATCAATTTGTTTAGATCTAGTAAGGTTTGCTTTATGAATCTGGGTGCACCTAAGTTGGGTGCATATATATTTAAAATTGTTATCTCTTCTTGTTGAACTGTGCCCTTCACCATTATATAATGACCCTCTTTGTCTTTCACTACTTTTGTTGGTTTATAAACTAAGTCATCTGAAATTAGAACTGCCATGCCAGCCTTCTTTTGGCTTCTGATCTCCACCCTTTTACTTTTAGTCTATATGTATCCTTGCAGGTTAGATGTGTTTCCTGAAGACAGCATATACTTGGCCTGTATTTTCTTATCCATTCAGCCAGCCTATGTCTCTTGAGTGGATAGTTTAAGCCATTCACGTTTATTGAGAGAACTGATAGGTGAGGTAGATTACTGTTCATTCTGTTGGGTTGGATGTTGTTGCTTTGATCTCTCTCTTGAGCCATAGTAATATCTGACCTTTAATCTTTGTGTTTTGGTTGTTTTATATTCGAGAGTTTTTATTATGGTGTTCCGTGTGTAACACTGTTTTGAGTACTTCTTGTAGGGCTGGTCTTGTCTTGGTGAATTCCCTAAGGCTTTGCTTCTCTAAGAATGTCTTTATTTCTCCTTCATATATGAAGCTTAGTTTTGCAGGGAATAAGATTCTAGGCTGGGCATTGTTTTGTTTCAGAAGAGTGAGAATGGGGCCCCAGTCTCTCCTTGCTTGTAAAGTCTCATTAGAGAAGTCTGATGTTATTCGAATTGGCTTTCCCTTGTAAGTTACTTGCTTCTTTCGTCTTACAGCTCTTAGAAGGGCCTCTTTAGTTGATATTTTGGTCAGTCTGATGACTGTATGTTGTGACGTCTTCCTGTTTGCATTCAATCTCCCAGGGGTCCTCTGAGCTTCTTGAACTTGTATATCGAGATTTTGAGTAAGGCCTGGGTAATTTTCCTCTATTATGTCTTCAAAAAGCTTGTCCAACCCTTGAGTGTTGTCTTCTTCCCCTTCTGGTAATCCTATGACCCTCACGTTAGGTTTCTTCACATAGTCCCACAGCTCTTTTAGGCTTTGCTCTTTTCTCTTGTTTCTCTGCTCTATCTCTGTGACTGATTTATTTAATTGGAAGGTGTTATCTTCAATCTCTGAGATTCTTTCTTCTGTTTAATCTACCCTGTTCTTGAGAGTTTCCACTGTATTTTGTAGTTCTTCGAGTTGATTCTTCATGTCCAGGAATTCGGTTAAAGTTTTCTTCACTGTGTCGATCTCTTTAGTGAACTTTTGTTCCATATCCTGGAGGCTTTTTGTCGTTTCTTTATGTTGGTTATTGAGTTGTTCTTGCAGGTCAGTGAGTGTTCTTATGATCCACATACGAAATTCCTCTTCTGTCATTTTGGTTGCCAGGTTTTGGTTGTTGTCTGTTTCTAAGGGGCTGGTGCTCCTCTTTGGGGGTGTGTTTTCCATTTGTTTCTTCATATTTCCGGAGTTCCTTCGTTGATTTCTTCCCATGTCTCTCAGTTGTTGTTTCTTTCCTTTAGGTTTTCGTTTGGGTATTCACATGTCTTGTTTAGTTTCTGAGCCTGTAGGTGGTGTTGCTCACTTGTGGCGGCCATTGCTGGGCTGGTGTCTGCAGGTCTCTTTACCCGCTTGGGAGCCCGCCAGCAGTCGGAGATGCAGTGGAGGGGAAACAGCTCATTCACCTACCCTTCCCGCTGGTCTCTGGGCTGCTCTGGCATCCTCCCATCTTCTGCCTCCTTAATTACACAGGTGAAGATAGATGGCAGGAACGGGAACAGTTCCTATCTCAGCTCTACCCCCAAGGCGGGGCTAGAAACTTTGGAGTCAAAGGCCCAGCTCCAAGTCACCAGGGTGTGTGGGTTGTAAAATCTCTCTGCCTTATATCCACCAAGGCAGCCTATGAGACTCAGCCCTGCCCAGTCAAACTCCAGGGCCTGGACACCGAGCGCAGGAGACCTGTGCAGGGAGAGACTGTCCTAAGGCCAGTAGGCAGGTAGCCAGACCCACCGATCCCCGTCTTCTGTCTCTTTAATCACACAGATGGAGATAAGCGGCAGGAATGGGAACAGTTCCTATCTCAGCTCCGCCCCCAAGGCAGAGACAGAGACTTTGGAGCCAAAGGCTCAGCCACAAGTCCCGTCTTCTGTCTCTTTAATTCCACAGGTGGAGATAGGCGGCAGGAACAGGAACAGCTTCTATCTCGGCTCCACCCCCAAGGCGGGGATACAAACTTTGGAGCCAAAGGCCTAGCCCCAAATCCTCGAATGTGGGGGTCGTAAAATATCTCTGCCTAATAACCACTAAAGGCAGTCTCCTACATGGCTCGGCTCTGCCCAGGCGGGTTCTGCACTCTGGACACAGACCGCGGGAGACCTGTGTAGGGAGAGACTGACCAGGAGCGGGCAGGCAGTCCATGGGACCCACCAATCCCTGTCTTCTGACTCCTTAATTACACAGGTGGAGATAAGCGGCAGGAATGGGAACATTTCCTACCTCAGCTCCACCCCCAAGGCAGGGACAGAGACTTTGGAGCCAAAGGCTCAGCCACAAGCCCCGTCTTCTGTCTCTTTAATTCCACAGGTGGAGATAGGCGCCAGGAACAGGAACAGTTTCTATCTCAGTTTTTTTTTGTTTTTAATTTCATGCAATCTGTAAATATTTTGTGCCTTTTTCATTCACTTAAGCACCAAGCACCATCACATCCACTAATCTTTTGCTGATATTCTGAGCTCCTCTCTATGTTGTAGCCTACCATTACACCTGCCTTTTTTTTTTTTTTTTCTACGCTAGTTTCTCTACGTACATCCACTCTATTTTACAGACCTTATCTGCTACTGCTGGAATTATTGGAATAAAAGAAAATCAGATTGTTCCTCTCTAGATGGCTTTCCAATAGCTATAGACAAAGTCCTTTCATAATAGCTTAAAAGATGCTCCATGCCATGATTTTGGTATACTTTATAACTACACCTTGAGCTTTTCTTTTATTCTCTTTCCCTCTTTTTAAAAATGCTGGCTCGTTTTTCATTCTTTACTTGATAAGTAGTTCCACATCAAAACTATACTGTAAGATAATGGTTTTCATGGTGAGATGCTGGAAGAGCTGCATCAACATCACCTGGGCATTTGTTAGATATGCAAACATTTGGGGCCCATTTCAGACCTACTGAATCAGAAACCCTGTGTAGAGTCCAGCATTCTGTACTTTCACAAGCCCTCCAGGTGTTTCTGATGCATATTAAGCTTTGAGAACCACTTCTATTTCGTGTTTCCTCTGTTTGAGATACTCCCCCTTCCCTGTCACTGGCAAGCCTGCCTACGCAATCTGTCCAGTGCATTGGCCTTCAGACTAAAAGACACTTTCTCAATGATGCAAAATAGACCCTTAAATCAGGTTGAACCCACCTGTGCTACTCACCTGTGGCGTGTTGCTCTCCCTTGATAATTGTAGTTATCAGGTAGTGTGATATCACATGCTGTTTAGTAGGAGTTTTGTTTGAGAAACTGCAGGTTCTGCAAAAGTAAGGGATTTCAATAGCCTCCTCACCATGTATGTTTAATGCTCGTGACATGAGTAGAAGGTAGATAATCAGAAATGTTTTTAAATAAATGAAATGAATTATAAATTGTATAAATAATGTTTTGTTTGCAGAGGTTGAAATCAGCACTCCTCAGTTTTTCTCACCTCATCTTTCAGATTTATATTCTGAGAGAATTGATATCAGAGAAGTCTGAACTACAGGTAATATTTTCTGATTTTAATTGTTTTTTAAATGTAAACTTCCTGATGGACCATATATATACATATATATGTATATATATGTATATATATGGTCATATTCCATGTTAAAGTTAATGATGGGTGGGTGAGAATTGGGAATAGATATGAGTTAAACAGACTCAAGCTTTAATTTGTTCACTGCCCATTAAAAACTTACTCTATGAACAGTGTTCCTAAATATTTTCAATAGGCTTCCACAGCAGTGTTTACAGGTGAGCCTGGAAAGGACAGCTGGTGTTCAGAGTGTAACCTGCCAGGGTGACTTGACGTCACAGAGTTAATGGCTTGCGGCTGTTCCTGGCCCTTTGCTCCACCTCTGTGGACTTCATCCTGCCCTCTAGTGTCTGGGAATTATTTCACCTTGGAGGATTCTGTTTTCATTTGTCTATTTTGGGTTATGCTATTTCTTCTTTACTAAGAATCCATTTTCTTTATTATAAAGATAATCTGCTGGTTGTTTGTTGTTGTAGTATATTTTGCAGTGATTTATAACTCTTCCTTTTGAATATTAACTTATATAACCACATTATTTCCAATCTTTAAATTTATATACCTGTATCACTATTTATGTTATACTCCTGTAAATTTTCTTTGTGAGTGTTTCAACCTATTTATTTTTAATGCTTCCACTTCAAACATTCTTTAATATATCTTCTTGGTGTTAACATGCTTTTATTGCTTAATTTGATGGAGTTTTTCTTTTCTTGACTATTTTTTTCTATTTTCTAATTTTCACTTCCTAATTTTGTTTTCTATTTTCTTAATTTTACAGTTTAATGCTTATATTATCAACTTATATTTCCTTTTTATATTTCTAACTCTATTTGAGTATTTTGTTCTTCTTTCCTCTAAATTTTTGTTCTAAAATTTATATTTTGGCATTTTAATTTTGCTCTTGTCCTTGAATTATTTATTTCACAGATTTTCAAAGTATTTCTTTAAATAATATGTACTACTTTTCAGTGATTTATTTTATAATGTCATTGGGAGGCATGATCTCTGTAGTTTCAGTATGGGAAAATCCCACATAATAAACAACATAGTTTGGAATCTTCTTATTCTCTTTACTGCTGACCCTACTCAGCCTTTATGAAAGAAAATCCTTATTTATTCTATCCATTAAGATATTCATATATTCAATTTTTTAAATTTAAAATCACTGTGAGCAAGGGAAGAGGGTTGGTGTTTAAATTCTGCAGTGGATCAAGGGATTGGGTCATGGCCCATGAACTAATCATAAAATGTAAATTGAGAGGCGCACACACAGAAGTTACCATGTTGAGTATAAAGGTATGCCCAATGTAGTCTGCAAGACCAGAAAGTGGGGTATGAAGAAGTGGTGTGTGAGCAGAATGTTCCTGGCAGAGAATAAAAAGTATAAAGGCCCTAAGATAGGAACAAGTTTTGTGCTATTGGAGACAGAGAAAGAAGCTGGAGGGGAATGATGGGGACTGGGGTAAGAGTGGTGTCTGGAGGGAAGAGAAAAAATTGATCTTAATTCGAGAATTTCAGACAGAGGCCAAAACACGAAGTGACTCCTAGATTGTGTTTGCTTCTTTAACAGATCACTGTGGTTCCTGAGTGCAGCATGGATGAGTGCGAGATGAGAGTAGAATGATTCAATAGTTGCCTGTTAAAAAGATGATGGTGCAGGCTGGTCTGATGGTAGTGGATTATCAGAAGGTATTAATTGGTGTCACTAAAGTTGATATACAAACCCCCCACTGCCAAATGTGACTGGCTTTAATGAGAGAGAGAGAGAGAGAGAGAGAACGAACATTGGAGGAGAAGTTTGAGGCAAAATATCCTCTATTGGTTGGGAATATATTTAGTTTAAAATAGGTGTGAGATATGTGTGTCAGACTTTTATTATGCAATTACATATATATGAGATGACAAAAGTGGTTTGAAATAGGAACGTAAATGGGACTATCAACACAGTATTGTGAGTGTTGGAAATTTGGCAATGAGGAGACTTCTGAGGAACCAAGATTATGCACTAGGTGGTCCAAGGTTGGATAGAAGAGGCGGCCAGTGAAGGAAACGGATAAGCACCAGCCAAAGTGATAGTAGAAAATCCAAGAAAGTGTGTCACCAGTGCCAAAGAAAATATTTGAAAGTAGGAAGATTCGTCAAGCATGTTGACAGTTGCCGAAAAACCCAGTGAAATTAGTGACTGAAAAGTCTATGGGTTTAAGCATCAAATCCTTTTCTTTTCTTTTCATTTTTAACTTTTAACAGTTGTTTCAAAGCTATTAGGTTCAAGTTGATGAGTGCACAGTAAGTAAGGTAAGAATGAAGTGTGGAATCTGGAAGGGGAATATGGAATTCAAGGAGAGTGTTCTCCTAGGTGGGGACCTCAATAACACATTCAAATTATTTTTGCCCTATACTAAAAGTGTAGCAATGTTGTTTTTTTGTTGTTGTCGTCATTTTTTAAATAAGGAGTTGCATCTTGTGATAGCCACATTTTCCTGTATTCACAACCATTGGGATTTAGAAAATCACATGTATAGTTTCTACATGTGGAAAGATTTTCTGACTGCCAAACTGGGGATTGTGGAAACTCCACTGAAGGGCATGTCAGGTGGATCAGCTTGCTGAGCGGCCAGAATCTGCCTACCCTACCAGTGCCTATGGGGGCTGACACCTTCCTGATAATATGACAGCGGGTGCCCACCCCGGCAGCCAAGAGGTGGTTCAGTTTCACAATTACCTTCTATTGAAACGTCTCACTGAGCTCCACCTCAGCTACCCCTCTGTGTTTATGGGACCACCTCGCCCCATCCCTGTGTTACATTTATGATGAAACTTACATTTACATGGTAAATCACAGAAGACTAATCACCTCCACATGTATTTACCTTTACTTATCTCCCGATAATTCCATTGCTTCTCTCTC
Organism: Mirza zaza; assembly: GCA_008750895.1. Classification (NCBI taxonomy): domain Eukaryota; kingdom Metazoa; phylum Chordata; class Mammalia; order Primates; family Cheirogaleidae; genus Mirza; species Mirza zaza. Next base: position 7,325 of record VSMD01097136.1, read on the forward strand.
TCATAATAGAATAACCAAGAAAGTTTTATGTCCCATACTTTACACTCCTCACATTCTGCTTTACCTGCTTTGTTTTCTCAACCCAACTACCTTCCACCACCAAGTCAAAATGACCTTAACAAATAAACAGGGAGTAAAAAGAGACCTCAATAAAAAGTATCAATCATGCTTGTTCTATTACATATTTTTGTTTACAAATAGGTTTATGTTAAATTATATGCACTGATATTCTAATCTTCATATTATTATCAAGTAATTAATAGTAATTAGTATACTGTAGCTAAACTCACATAGCTGTCTTAAATCTTATATGCTCTTGGTTATCTTACTTAGCCTTCTGCAACATTTAACCATTTAAATATATATACAAGGCCTATCTGGAAAGTATCCAGCCATTGCCAATATGACATGTTAATATTACATGGATGGACACTTTCCCGACAGACCTTGTGGGGGTGTGTGCATACACACACATATACATGTTTGAAAAAACAGTTTGAAACTTTTAATAAATTGTAGGGCTATTTTTAAAAAATTGACCATGCCCTACAATTACCTCTATAGAACATTTCTGAATTAAATGCTTTCATCTGGATTTTGCAAGGATAGTATATAATTTTTATAGTATTTGTGGCAGAATAATACTCCCTAACATGTCTGTGTCATAACCCCTGGATCCTGTACATGTATTACCTTACGTAGCACCAGGGACTTTACAGGTGTTATTAAGTTAAGGATTTGGTGATGAGGAGCTTATACTGGATTAGACGTATGTAGGAAATGCATCCCTGGGATTCTTATAAGATGAAAGGAAATAAAAGAATAAAAGAAATTGACAAGGGTAGTGGAGGTCAGAGTTAGAAAGAGATTTCAAGATGGTGTTCTGCTGGCTTTAAAGATGGAGGAAGAGGCCACCGGTAGAGCAATGCCTGTTCAGATGCTGGAAAAGGCAAGGAAACGGAATCTCTCCCAGAAACTACAGAGGAATCACAGCCTCGACGACACCTTAATTTCAACCCAGTTAAACCCGTTTCCTACTGTGACCTCCAGAATTATAAGATGATAAATTTGTGTTCAGCCAATAAGTTTGTGGCAATTTGTTATAGCAGCAATAGGAACCTAATATCACATTCTGTAATTACTTAGTGTTTATAATGCAATTTTCCAACCACACCTTCCACACAGTGACTTCAGTTTTGGCTTATGTATCTGTGGCCATTCACGTTCAAACAGTGACAAACTCTGAGGTGCAGGAAAGAAAGAAAAACCAAGCAGCCCTGCGGTAGCTGTGAGCTAACTTACAAGAACTTGGTTGGGAAGGTGAGGGGACCAGACAAAACTAAGTCTCTTCCCTGGTGACTGGACACTTCAGACAATTCACCTTCTGCTGGATCTGTAGGATGACGCTCAGCTGTAGAGCATTGTCACACAGCAGCTCAGCACTGTATCTTGTTTCCTGAAAAATCCCATCAGAATTACCTGCATCCTCTTAAAGAGAATACCCATGAAGGGACTGAGAAGAAAAATAAAGAAATGTACATGTCATTTGTTTCTGTTAATATTTTTTCATTCCTTAAAAGTTCCTGTCAACTTACTATGTGTCTTATAAAATCCAGAGAAGACTATTCTTTTTCCTCTGTGGGGAGACTGTCTATCAATCCCAAGGCAACTCAGAAATAGCTCTGAAAATATTTCTGTGGATGTTGGACAAGTTCAGGACGTTTTCCTTTGTGATATTTAGCCGACGTGTAAAGAATAAAAATAAGAAAATATTGTTCAAAACCCTAAGAAACATATAAACACTGGAAGAGTGCAAATATGAATTACTGTTTTACAAATCGAAAGAAAAAAAATGTTTGTGCTCTACTCTCTTTGCCTGTGTTCAAAGTTTAAATATATAGGCTAGGCTCAGTGGCTCACGCCTGTAATCCTAGCACTCTGGGAGGCCGAGGCAGATTCATCTGAGCTTAGGAGTTCGAGACCAGCCTGAGCAAGAGTGAGACCCCCGTCTCTACTAAAAAAATAGAAAGAAATTAGTTGGACAACTAAAAATATATACATAAAAATTTAGCCGGGCATGGTGGCACATGCCTGTAGTCCCAGCTATTCAGGAGGCTGAGGCAGGAGGATCGCTTGAGCCAGGAACTTAAGGTTGCTGTGAGCTAGGCTGACACCAGGCATTCTAGCCTGGGCAACAGAGTGAGACTCTGTCTAAAAAAAAATTTTAAATATATATATTTGTCCAAGAGAAATTTACTCATAGTATGCCCCACAGAAAGGTGTATTTTCAAATTAACTAGAGACTCAGAATAATGGCATTCCATTGTCACATTAAATGCCCCTATTAATGTGTGTCAGAGCTCTTTATAGGAGTATGAAAGAATAAATGTGAATAAGTCTTATTTAGCTGGTCCAATTTAACACTTGAAAAATATGTGAGTTGCTATGCATAAAACACACAAAGAAAAAAGAATTATTCCTAGTGACAATCATGAAGTCATTGGGCGCGATGTTTTTTAGCAGCTGTGTGCAAATCATTATATATCAATGGCCGTGGGGAAACGTTGTCAACATCTGGAGTTTTTATTAAACAAATACCAACAGCTATCATTTGATTGCTCTTTCCCAAAGCAGAGATTAAATAATAGTCCATCAGACACCTGCTGCATGAGCCTCATCAGAGCAGCCTGTCTTCTCCATCAGGCATAAAGTCTCCTGTCTCCTGCAGCACACAAATCTTGTCATTGTGAGTGCAAGTGTGTGTGCGAGTGACTAAAACTGGAAACAGAAGAAAAGAATACTGATTAGTAGGGAAGACATAGTCTTCCTTATTTAAGTGGAACTCTTTTTAAAAATTGAAAATATGACCATTGTATCATAACATGGTGATGTATTTTTCTGTGAATTTTAAACTCCACATGCTCTTTTATCATAGTATTCTCTTGCTTTATTTCAATGGTTGCAATATGCAGTAGTCCCCCCTTATATATTCCAAGACCTCTGGTGGGGGACAGAAAACATCTTAGTATAGACAAACCTATTATAAATCTTATTATATAAATTAGGCACTGTAAGAGATTAACAACGGCTAATAATAAAAGAGAACAACTATAACAATGTGCTAGCATCACTACTCTTGCATTTTGAGGGCATTATTAAGTAAAATAAGGGCTACTCCAACATGAACACTGTGATACTATGAGAGTAGAGTCTATCTGATATCCATGGCAGCTATGTAGTCAGCACAAACACGCTGGATGAAGGGAGGGTTCATGTCTCAGGTGGAAGGGAGAAGGACAGGAAGAGATTTCACCATGCTACTCAAAACAGTGTGCAATTTAAAACACATGAATTGTTTATTTCTGGAATTTTCCAATTAATATTTTCAGACGACTGTTGGCCAAGGTCACTGAAACCTTGGAAAATGAAACCATGGATAAGGGTAAAGTAATGTATAACCAACTCCATGTTCAAGAAAACTAGAAAGGGAGAAGGCATACCACAAGATCCATGTGTCCCTTTAATCAGCAAATCTGCCTTTAAAACCCTCCAGCAGGCCATGGGTTAGGACCCGTTGCCACACAAGCCATTTTTAATGAGAAGTGGTGTTAGGGATGGGAGTGGGAAGAAATGTTAGGTCAGACTGTCAAACATGTCTGAATCGCCAGTCTAGAGCTTCCACTAACAACATTTACAAATCCCAGATCACTTTTTGGATCAATGATTCTATAATCAATAAATAACATTTATTTAATGATTAATATCAATTACCAACAGCTTCTTGACATAAGCCAGTTGGATTAGCCCTACTAAAGTGTTTAAAGATTTACATCTTTCTATCGGCTTTTTGCCTTGAAGATTCCAATAAAGGGTTTAATGCATGTAATGAAAAAAATATTAATTTTCTCTAACCCCATTTCCAACAACATATACTAATATAAAACAGATGTTCATATACTATTCTTACATTTACCTAGGGAGATGGACTGCATGATTTTTCTCAGTGACCCATTCTAGTATCTCTGTGCACATTACCTAAAGGATGATAGCCCAGGACACCAGACTTTGTTGTGCACGGCTCTCTCAGCAGCAGGGAGCTGAACTCAGTGAACTTCCAAGGTCTTTTCTAAGGATATTATCAGATTTGCCTGCCTGTGTAGTCTCAGGACTTGTTTATAACCACATGAGGTCAATACTGCCTCCCTTCTATTAATTTTCCTGCCATCTGTGCTGCCAGATGTAGTGAGAACAGGGAAGGCACCCCACCCTTGGGAAGAAAAGGAAACTCCTCCCAACTGCTCTGCCTCTGCCTCAGAATTGATTCTTCCCTTTGTTCCAGGATATCTGTGCTTTCATATGCCAAAGTAAAGGTCTGAGTGTACAAAGAAGTCGAAAATAAACATTCACTTGGTGCAGAAATGATTGATGCTAAATGGATTAATATTGCACATATTTCTTTATCTTTGCTATTTATAAAATACATTGGAACTTCTTTGCTAGCTAAATTATAGCTTACTACCAGTGAGTGATTGGTCAAAGATAATTGAGACAAGATTCACTCAGAGAAGGAATTAAAATGTGCATAAGGCAAAGCAATTCAAGGCCAGAGATCATTCTATGACAGGAGTAGAAAAGACATTTTAGAAGTTTCTACTCTCATTCTTAGAGCAAACTTGTAAATTACACCAAATATAGGATGTATAGAGAAACCAAAAAGTTATGTATTGATGGCATAAATGCTACCACTACCTTTATTACTTCTGGCTCTCCATGTTCCTTCTTTAAAAAAAAATCATCTCGTGCCCTTGATATTATAGCACTGAAAATCATGTGAAATTTGAGAAAAAAAGGTATCCTTAGCCTTTAGACATCCCTTTGTAGACTGTGAGAGCTAGAAAGGATTTCCAAGATCATCCTACTTCATTTCCTGTTACAGATACAACAACTGAGGTCTGCAGAGATGAGGTGATATTTCCCAATATTTCATCAAGCAGAGTTATGTAATGTAGGGTAAATACTGAATTTTTGTAAGGCTTAAATTTATAACATGTTTGGTTTGTTAATATTTTAGTTAACTAACTTTCACATGCCCATCCATGGATCCTACCGACCAAATTGAAATTTGTATTTATTGAGTGGGGAAATCACTTCTCTTTAGATCATATGAATGCTGGCCCCTTTTGGGAATAAATCTAAATTAAGGATACACCATTCCTAATGGTTTCTTGATGGTCACAAAGATTATATATTTGATTGGATTGAGCAGGGAAAATAACAAAATAACAACTACAATAATAATAAAGGTTATCAATTCAGTCCATCCAAGATCCAATTTCTACTATCTTTTTGAACTTGGAGAAGTCACTGAACAATTACCATACATGGGAATCATTAGTCAACACAGAGAATCAATTGGGCCCCTAAGCTTTGTCCTTTGTGATAGAAAATCACACATTTTAGTGTCAATACATTTTAAATTTACTTTAAATAAATTATTTAAAAGCTATTCTAGAAAAAGTAAAGAGAAATATGTCAGCAGAGACAAATTCAACATGGGCTCCAGATTTCTGACCACAACCTGAAATCACAGGGGGCTCAGGGGCAAAGATCAGGAAGAATGTTTGGGAAACTCAGCCAGCTGAAAGGAAACTACAAATTTATCATCTCCGACTACGGATCTGGCCACCCACTCCCATTTGGTCAGATGGCATCAATTTCAGTGTAGAGTTTAGCCATGCCTAACTACCCCTGTGGCTTTGCAACTTCTGGCAGTTTTAGTCAGATTAATTCAAAAAATAATTTCCAGGTCATTGGGGAAATTGGAAACTGAAGTGTATAAACATTTGCAGAATTTGATTGTGCATACTATTCGAATTATATATGTTCTCAGACTCTATTAATAAGTAGAGCTGGTTTCCCTTTTTAATTTACCTATTTATATAAAATTATATATTTTTTATTTGAAGCATGAGTGTACTCTGCTTATAAGGCTCTTATATTCACTCTGTATTTCCATAAAATAAAATACAGGTCCAATTAATGTCTATGGTAGTTTTGTTATATATACAGTTCTGTATTCAGTACATTTTAAATTTTATATCAAACTGAGCTTTTATAATCAAGTGAGCAATGCAAACTGTAAGGCAGTATTTGATAGGAATTCTCAGAGAAAGTACTTCCCTTAGGAGGGAAAATCAAACAATGAATAAAGTAGAGCACACATTGGGTCCATTAGAGGAAAAGTGTCATAGACTTTAGTTTTGTCCTGAGGGTTAGAAAGACATTCCTTATCATTTTGTGAGTTCTCTTTGACGTTGGCAGCCTACAGTTCCTGTGAGTGTGCATCTCCCTCCAACTTCAGGAACAACGTAGCACTGCTCTTCTGCAGAACACATTAGAATAGGCATGTTAACAGACAGCAGGCCCCAAATGGAGTCACTCATGCTAAGGTTACATATAGCCAAACCAAAACCTAAGGCATTTATCTTGTAAGAAATTAGGAGAAAGATAATAACCAAATCCCTCAAGCTAACAAGATTCCTCATAAGGAATGTAGCTCTGACGTGACTAGTCATATTTTTCTTTGTTGTTTCCACTTTCTTCAGGTTTTTCTGCTTACTAAACCCAGCCCCTCTGTTCAGTTCACTGGGGCTCCTTAGATTCTGTAGACAGAAGGCTGCCCAATTCATAATTGCTAGTAAAAGCCAATTATAGATTTAGAACTCAATTGGTTGAAATTTCCTCCTTTGGCAGGTACCAAATTGCCTTTCTGAGCTATTCCTTTCCTGGACATTTGCTTCTCCACCTTGGAAAGAGATTAAACATAGACTTATCACAGTTTGTCTTTGATATTTCCATTGCCTTTTGTTTTAATATCATTTAATTGCCAATAAAAATCCAACTATTGCGTTATCTTTGATCATGCCATACTAAGAATTGTTTTCAAGTTTCTAAGAAAGCAGTATCTTCAGAGTCTTTGTGTCTTCCTACAGCAGGGACTGTCTCATTAATTGTCCATTATTTTAGCAGACCTTTGAGGAGAGGAAGACAAAGAAGCCCTGGGGTAGAAGGAGGGACTCCAAGAATAGGTAGAAAATTCCAAACAATGAATATCCAAATTGATATTTCCATTATGGCCCCTCTACTCCGATTTTGGAGTTGATGAACCTGGTATTACATTCTAGCTCTGACACTTACTCTACAAACAGTGGCAGTGAATTGGATTTTAGAAGCCTTGGTTTTTTTCTATAATAAAGTAGAATAAAGATAACCTTCTACCAGTATATATTTGATGATTAAATTATAGAGCATGTAGAAACACTCACTGGCCTACGTGAACCATTCAAGAAGCATTTATAAAAACCAGTTGCCTCTGAGTGTATATACTAATTTAGATTTCCTTCAGCATTTGTATGGGGATTAAGTTCATTTTTAATTTGTCTAACTCTGCATTTGGCATGCACCTAAATATTATATTCCATACTTTATAGAATCTCTAAATCAAACATCCATTCGATCTACTTATTACTCCCCTCTTCAAACTCTCACAAAACTAGTATAAATTCATCAATCATATATTTGTGGTCAGTAAAGACTGGGACCTAAAAAAAAATGACTTAATCTATAAAGAAGAGACCATTTATTGTCACTGAATCTCAGGAACACAGATGGGCGAGCACAAAGTTCATTCTGCTTTTTGTATGAGATTATTGTATCTAATTGAATGGTTGACAGCAAGGCTTCACATAATTGTTTTTCTTTTCCGAAGTCTTCTTATTCATTATAGAAAAAATTACTTATGGATAACACAAAAAATTCTACTACAAATAGTTATATAGAACGACATGTAGTTGATACTTTGAGATATCTTTATAACAGGCTACATGACTTTGAGAAAGAACTTAGACTTAAATCATTGTAGTATGTTTGAACAAAAACCAAACATATGTAACATAAGAAGAGCTAGATTTTAAAAATGGATCAATTAGGTATATTGGTAGTGCAACCATTAATTCAATTTAATATAGCAAATAATTGGGATACATTCTAGAATGGATATGATCAATAGACTCAAGGAATTAGTGAATTAAAAACAGATCTAAAGGATTTATATATTTAAAACATGTAAGATAAAAATTGAATTTCCAACATATGTCTAATAATAATTGCGGAATAAGCTAAAAAATAAAAGTGGCAGAGAAGCTATAAAAGATATACACAATCTTTTCCTGAAAGCTAGACTTTTTCCACTGAGTATTACAAAATATGACAAAATAATAAATTAATATTCAGGTAGAGGTTGTAGTAATACTAAAGAGTATCTAGTATAAATATAATTTTTTTAATTAGAAGAACATGTCTACATTTTCAGAAAATTAGATAAATAGAAATAATATAAAGTTAAAGCCAATAGCAACATTATTGACAATAGCTAGGACGTGAAAACAACCCAAATATAAATTAGCAGATGAATAAATAGAGTGTGATGTATACATACAGTGGAATATTATTCTACATTTAAGAAAAAAATGGAAATTCTGTCTCATGGTACAATGTGGTGAACTGTGAAGACACTAGGCTAAGTGAAATGAGCCAGTCACAAAAAGACAAATACTGTATGATTCTACTTACACAAGGTATTTTGGTAGTCAGATTCACAGAAATAGAAAATAGAAAGGTGGTTACCAAGGTCTCATGGGAGGAAGAAAAGGGAAGTTGTTTTTAGTGAATATAGAGTTTCAGATTTGTGAGATGAGAAAGTTCTAAAGATCTGTTTGACAATGTGAACACATTTAACACCCTTGAATTGTACACTTATAAATGGTTAAAGTTTAAATGTTATGTTCTATGCATTATTTTACCAAAATCTAAAAGAATTTAAAGACAATGATTAATAACTACAAAGAAATCAGAGAAAATAATTTTTAACTGGTAATATTATGCCCAGCTTAATAAATCAAGAGCAATGAAGAATAAAACCATTTTGAAATAGCATTTGAGCTCCCAAAATCTATTTTAAGAATTATTAATTATTGTTAAATAACCTCCTTAAACATGAAAAATTAGCTCAGATGTTAAAACAGAACTGAAACAACAGTAATACTGTTTAAATAGCTTAAGAAAAATATAAAATATCAGGTACTACTTTAAATATATATATTTAAAAAGTCAAAATTTTAACCTGATAAAATTTTCTGTTATAAAACCAACCATCCCTTATACTTAATAACTTCACAAGCCTTTTAATTGAAGATTTTTTTGGCTCAAATGAGGTTACTCTTTGTGGCTATTTTTATTCAACACCCACCTCGAAGTTTTAACCAATGTAGTAAGATGCCAAGAAAGAAACAAACACACAACCAAAAATAGCAACACATTTAAAAATACTAGAGAAAAAATATGTCTTATTTGTGGAAAATACGACTGTCAAAGTTAGCTATTATACTAGACAATGCATTAGAATAAAAAAATAATTATCTGATTTTTTCATCTATACACATGTGCACACACACAAATAGAAAATTTAATAGGAAATAAAAAGACCAATTTACCTCAGTAACCAAATCTGTACGATATCATATGAATCAGTATGTGTGGACATTTATGCAATATTAAATATTACTGAAGGATACAAAAGAAGATATGAAAGTGTGAAATATAATATACTTATGAATATTGTAAAATGCCACATGTTTCAAAGCTAATCTATATATTCAGTACTTTGAATCTCAATTTTATATTTTAAATTAAATTTAAGGAGTTGATCCATAATTATCTGAAAGGTTAAAGAATTAGATATAATTTAGACAGACTTAAAGATAAGTAACAACATGAATATCATGAATGTCAAGAAAGTGTGGTATAACACAGATTAAAATGAACCAATGAAACAGGAAAGAGAAATTATAAACAGATTCTTGCATGTAAAGAATTAATAAATAACTCAGATGACATTGTAAATGAGTAAGGAAAGGTAGTACTATATAAGAATTAGAAAAATTGGGTTTTCCTATCCTCACACCATTAAAAATATATTGATTCTACTAGGCAAGTGCTAATACTCCTTGAAAATAATAATAAAAAGTAAATAAATAAAATCCTAATGACTTCAGAGTAAGGTAGAATATCCCAGAGCAGAAATTACTAAATATGTAATCAATAACCTTTACTTTAAAATGTAAAATGTATTCAATAATATATGCCATATATATGCAAAACAGAATATCTCCCACAGTGATATTTATATTCCCTTGTACCAACCAGTGATTTGTATTCAAAATTTTTTAAAAAGTCAATAAAATAAGACAAATACACATCAGACAACCCCATAGAAAAAATAGTCAAGGTATATGAACAAGAAATTTAAAAAAGAATAGAATGACAAAACAAATATTTGAAAACATGACAAAATTGATATATATTCAGTAAAATGAGAATTAAAATGAAAATGATATTTTATCCCATACAAGTTAGATAAGAAAAAGGTAAAATTCTGAAAATACTGAGCATAAGCAAGGATGGATGTTGAAGGATGGAAATTTTCAAGCCATATAAATTTCTGCCACTATCAGAAGAAGTAAACTAATAGAATAGAGGACAATGACAGACATCAGACATGCAGCAGTGACACATGAGCCTACGGACATATACACCCCTGTGGATACACATTTAAAAATATCTAATGAAAGGAGCAAGATTCACGATGATATACAGTATAAAATATTTTTATCAAATGTGAACTTTTTCTTAGTTTTAGAAATACCTATTCAAACCTGTGTTGGAAGAAAAACATAAAATTAACAATAGTGATAATCTTTGGGGAAGCAAGAGATAGAAGGGAGATTGGGGGAAGAAGACAAAAAGGGAGCTTCAACTGTGCCTGCATTTTTAAAATTGCATTGAAAATACCCTCACACAACTATGACTAAATTATAATACTGAATGAAGAGGTGATAATACAGGTAGGTATTCATATACTTAAGAAAAATATTTTGCCCCCTATTTTTCGAACTGTGTTATCTTAATGACGTGCCAACACAAAAAAGAACTAATTAGGAGGAGAAAAACTTAGAGAAGTTTCTAGAAAGCAATTTAAAAGACACTTTTAATTTTTTGCAAAGCTTATGAAGCTGAGCCTGTCCTTAGGAGACTCAAGCTGTACCTGCACTTATTCAGTTATTGAGTTCTCTGATATCAGCGATATTTCAAGGGTCAACTCTTTACAACTTTAAACTGTCGCAGAACATTTTTTTATTGTTCATTTTTACAAAGACATGCACGTTTTGAAGTAGAACTTCCTGGATTGACATTATTCAACATGGCACCATGCCCCAGTTGAGAGACTTGGATATCAAAATAATATTAAGCCATTCACTGAGTCTGCAAGCACACCTGCACACTATGCTCCCATAGTTTGGTATTTTTATTTCTGCAATCCACCTTCTCTCAAATCTCCCATAAATTCAAATAACACTGCTGCAGTACTTTACAACATCTGGTTCTTACTGGCAGGTTACAGTGTGAAGTGGCACTCAGAGATTTGGAAAGGAGACTAAATATAAATGGTCCCCTCATTTGTGTATTTTCTGTGCAAATGAAAAGGACCAGGACATGACCCCAGGGTCCCTATGACCTCAATATGAAAATGTATATATATATACATATATACACACACACACACACACACACACACACACACACACACACACATATATATGTGATCAAATAATCCAGAGTAACATTTTTATTTATTTCAGTTGAATGAACATTTATTATAGGTGGCACTTATCCAGATCCTGCAGGAAACATGAAGATGTTCAGATATGATTCATAGCCTTCAAGAACTTGAAATTTTAAAAGGGACACAGGGCCGGGAATATATAAATAATAACATAGATAATTCTTGGGACATGAAGCTTCATTTAAAGTTGTGCACTGGAGACAATTAGGAAGGCATTCTGGAGATGATAAAATGCAACCTGGACATTGATGAACAAATAGAAATTTCACTGGGATATATTTAAAATAACTTTTTTTTCACCTATTTATAAAAATAATGTATATCCTTTTAGAAACTGAGACAATTCAGAAAAGCACTATCTAGGAGGTTTCTTACTGTTTGCAAAGCACCTGTGTCTTTCCCTAGATAAAGGAGCCTTCCTTTTTTGCATTAGGGAGTAAACGTGGCTAAACTAACAGGGGAGCTTCAGAGAGCCACGGGGCCTGATTTATACTATGGGGGTATCTATCACTTTTCCTTTAAAATAGAAAACAGGATCTAGCCTTCTACTTTTATGATGGGATCATTTGGAAAATGGGTAAACTCAGAGAAAGAATCAACCAATCGCATCCTCAGACAAGGGCTGGGGCCCCAAAGTGGCTCGATGTCGGGAGACAGTTGACGGCTGCTGTGAAGTGAGAGCGGCTGTGATTTAGAAAACTTGTTTTAGAAATATTTGTGGGAAAAAAAATAACAACTTTCTCCAACACATTAAATTTCTTGTTAAATGCTTCTTAGAACTTTTCAGTAGATTTATTTTTTAAATTTAATCCAAATGTAGTCATCCCTAGGTATGCACAGGGGATTGGTTCCAGGACCCCGCAGATGACAAAATACCCCATATTCAGGTCCCACAGTGAGCCCTGTGGAACCCATGGATAGGAAAAGTCAGCCTTCCGTACATGCCCATTTCATATGCCACCACTACGGTAGTTTCCATCCTCTTTTTATTGGAAAAAAGCGCTTATCTTGGATCCACACAGTTCAAGCTTGTGCTGTTCAAAAGTCAACAGTATTCTCTTTTCTGATTCTCTGTTATTTTCTACGCCTTTGCATGCATACTATTTTCTTGGATTTTTTACCATTTTTTTAAATGGTAGCCATGTGTTGGTTCCCTCCTCCATGCCAATTCCTGAGCTAGGAAAGATGACTGCACAATGAGTACAGCCCTCAAAGATCTTCAGCTCTAAGGCCCAATCTCCCTGACCCTTTCAGTTCTGGAGTTACTGAGTCTTCTGTTCTATGCTCCTTGATATCTGGAATACTTTTGGGTTGTTTTTGTTTTGTTTTGTTTTGTTTTATCCATCATGGAAACTACATTATACCAAAATCATAAAAGAAAAATAATTCAAAAGACATATTAGAATTCAGTCTGAAGCTGAGGGCAGAAACTGCGTCTAGCTCACCCTGGTATCACTTGAGTATTTGATGCCAGTGGCCATAACTGAGTCACTGAAGCAGGTCTTCACCTACCTCCTAAATACACATCACAACCTCGGGTCTTGTGAATTGTGCTTATCAACTGTTTTCTTACCTGGTAGTGTCCCATGTTGTCCCTTTCCTTTGACCAAGATGTTATAATAGTGCTTCACTCTACTGTAGTCCAAAACAAAAATGAAATGTTCTTCCTCACTTCTCAACCTATATTTAAGTAATGAAATTATAAAGTTACACTTAAAGACTTAGGTATTTTTTCTATACTTGAGCAAACATACCTACATGTATTCCTTAAATATTATATATGTATTTAATTCCTATATAATGATGTATAGTTGAAAATATAAAGAAACAATGCTTAGAGTTTTTCAAGTTGTTTTATTTTTGGCAAACTTAATTGTGGTCTTTATGTTTGTTATTAGTAGTATTTAATTAAATCTTCATGGAAAAATGATGGCTTCATATGTGGGATCCTGTAAAGCTGTGTCTTTTTTTAAAAAAAATGTATTTTTAATGTAAATGTAATAATTGTACATATTTATGGGGTATAGTGTGATATTTCAGTACATGTATACAAAGTGTAATAATCAAATCAGGGTAATTAGCATATCTATCACCTTCGACATTTATCATTTGCTTTGTGTTGGGAACATTCAAAATCCTCTCATCTAGCTATTTAAAAAATCCAATGAATTATTGTTCACTATAATCACCCTATGTGCTATAGAATGCTAGAATTTATTTGTGCTTGGCTTGCCCTGTCCTCCTAATGTGTTTTAATCCTGAGATTTTTCAGTAGACTTTAAACCATTCTTGTATCTATTATGAATTAAGGATAGCATTGATTGTCTGACTATCTAGTCTAGTTTGTGGGGGGGAAAGAGCAGGATTTCTCTCTTTTTCACATGAACAAGAGAATACAATATATCATTTATATTTGGCAATAGAGATAGTGTCCTCCAATGGCTCCATAATCTATTGTTCCATGAACAAAAAAGAATAATACGTGGAATTTCCTCTAAAACTCACTATAAGAAAAGATGAAAGTCATGGATAACTTATTATTGTAGGTGCCTTGTCAACAATAATATTAATCATTGCAAATTCTTTATTCCCCTTTGTGTTGAAGCAGAAAATTATGCCTTATGTATGATTTTTATGAATGTGATATCTACTCATGGCTTAAGCCAGTGAATCAATATCTTCCATGTTGCATCCACATCTGATAGAAGCTCCATATTATAATATTATATTTTTGTATAAATAAGAATTCTGAGAGAAGGAAGAAAGAATAAATGCAATAAATGCACATGCATGCATATAAAATTTTACTTTATATATGTGTACTACATATATATGCTCTAAATATATACATACAAATTATATTTATACCTATGCCATTTAAATAGATGCACACATATTCCCCTACTTCTATGTTCTTTTTGTACCATCTGTTATTTTTCAAATTAGTTCAGTAACATTTGTGAAATTCATTTGCATTTTGACTATTCATAAAAGTAAGCATTAAGTTATTTGGAACTTTCCATCAGACACCTCTCAAGAACATTGTTCAGGCTATAATACTTCCTGAGAGCAGAAAGTATAGGAAAGTAAATCCAAAAGATACACCTTAGTTGCTGACAGCAAGAGTGATGATCCGTGTCTTTAGGAAGGTACGATGGTATCAATAGGAAAAAAATGTCAAGGAAGAAACTCTTAAGGAGGAAAAAGAGACTTCATGCACACCTACACTCATCCAGAAGTTTCCTTGGAAAATGCATGGCAATACCAGCAGTTTTCAAATTTAGAAAAAATATTAAAAATATTAAATATACATAATATTGGTAACAAAGCTATCTATAAGTATTATGTGAAAAGTAAAATTCCCAGATGTTTTCTGTTTTATTTTTTGTATTGTGTCAGTTTAAGAGACTTTACCAGATTTAGCACAGTGTGAAGACTCTCAATGTATCAGCTGAAATATAATCATTTTTTATCTCAGAAATAATTTTTACTCAATTCTAGAAATGAACTAACAAATAGATTTAAGAGTATTATAAATTGTTTTAATTTTTCTGCGTATAAATTTTGGGAAAAATATGCTGAATCTTTCAAGGAAAATTAAGGTAAAAATTGATTTAAATAGAAAAGATGTAGTACAATTTTTTTAAAGAAAATGAAATTCATCATCAATGTTTGGGTCTACTACTTCTTTGAAAAACAGCTAGTAAAATATTTTTAAAAATATGTGATGCAGAGAGGTCTCCTTCCCTGAAGTCCTATAATCTATGAAGTTACTTTGAGGTCATTACAACATATTTAATAGCATTCCCTAACATTTAAGTCTTTGTAATTATTTTAAAAGTTAAAACCATAGACAAGTGATTACAGTTTTAATCAACTACTACAGATCTACATAGTCACATAAATCATATGATTCGTAGGTGAGATTTTAATGACTTCCTTCAACAGGAAAACACTGTTAGTTATCATTTCATAGTTCTATTTTTTTTACTAGCCATGGAAATTCTGTTCCTAGTTTACCTAAAATAGCATCGATTTTATAGGTAAAGTTATAAAAACACTCAAATACATGCTTTCATTCCCATAAATTGGCTACTATAAGGAAGAAAATGGCATGATATATATATAAAAACATATGACATTTTACATGATCATATATACATATATACATACAAATGCAAACAGACATGTTATTAATATGAAAGAATATGTGTACATGTGTTTCAGATACATCCAAGGCACTTCAGTATATTATATTCATTCTTCACAAACAAGCCATGTGTTCCCTGTGACATTCATATTTTCTCAAACTTGATTAAGTTTATATTATCTAGCTTTTACCTCCTCTTTCTTTATTCTGTAAACTTTAGCTCTGTGTACACTTTCCTATTCCTTTTGGTATTCTGCTATTTTTGGTGAAAATATAATATTCTCTAAATTATCTGGAGATATTATTACATACCAATAGAAGTGAAAAAGGTACTATGCATAGACAAAGGGACTCATCAGTTCAGAAGAAAAAAAATTGTCAACATCTTACACATAGTGGACATGAATAGTTTGTGCATGAATCAAGTTATACTATTTTTCAAAATTTCATTAACTCAAAAACCTGTCTTATGATCTTTAGTCTGACTCTCCTTTAAAATTGTCTAATGTCTTTATGAATATTATTCTATCCTTCCCTCTGCCTGAAATTTCACGTTCCTTGTCCTTGTAGACAATTTCTAAACATTTTCAAGTGGGTAAGGTCAAATGTTACCATGAATCAAGTGTTCAGAAGCTTCCCTTTTTCTACTTCCTTTACAACATGGCATGTAATGAAACTTGTAACCCACGTTTTCACCACACAGAAAAAGAATGTGCTCACCACTTCTGCTCAAACTTAGCTTACGATCCTACCCAATTCAATAAGGCAAAATAAATAAAAGACATAAATACCGAAAAGAAAAAAGAAAGACATTTTTTGTCTACAGATAATGTCATGTTTTATGTAAAATTTTATGGAATTTACAAAAAATGCTAAAAATACTAAGTGAATTCATCAAGAATAAATAATGAAAGGTAGATATACAATAGATTGCATTTCTATATACTAGTAGCAAACAATTGAATAATTAAAATGTTAAATGTTCTATTTAAAATAACTTCAAAAAGATGAAACTCAGATATATGTAAACATGTAACATACAAAATATATGTATTAAAACCTTTTGGGGAGTAATTAAAGAAGACTTAATGGAAAAGCATAATGAGTTCCCAGATTAGAAGACTCAATATTTATTGAAATGCTAATTCTACACACACTTATCTAATCCCCACTTTTGGGATTTCTCTAATCCCAATTAGAGTTCCAATAGGAAATTTTGGTATTAGTTTCTGTTATGATTTGATGATTATAAATTTTATATGAAGATAGAAAATATTTAGTTTAGTCAAAACAAACTTAGACAAGGACAAAATTTTATGATTTGTACCTGATGATTTCAAGTCTTAGTATATATTCAGAATTATAAACATAGTATAGATTTGGCATATAGAGATAGACAAAATGGATAGACAAATGTATTTGTGGTCAGAGAAGCAGAGTAGGAAGTTTTGGAGTAGAACAGCATATATTCATTACCTGCTTTTTAACAGAGATACTAAGGCAGTTCAATGGAAAATATTTTCAATTAATCATGCTTGAGCTAGATTACTTTGTGAGAAATAAACAGGAACATAGCTCATACCAGTTATTTGTAAAGGTTAATGCATAATGACTAAATAGGCATATTTTGATAATAGAAGGCTGGTTTAATATTCCAAAATAAATTAATACAATGAGAAAATTTACATGATCATTTCTATAGATATGGGAAAGCATCTCACAAACTTCAATGCCCCTTCACAACTTAAAACCTAAACCTAGGAATAGAAGGCAATTTCATCAATATGATAAAGGATACCCAAGTGTTGATGTGAGCTGAATGATAGATGTAAAAGTAAAAACTATAAATCATCTAAAAGAAAACTTTGCAGCATATTTTATTACCTGGGTAGGCAAGATTCTTTCATTGTGATTATGAAGTGAAAACTTATCCCTCAGTATTTGATATCTTGTTGGTTCTGTTATCGATGTTTTGTTGTCGTCTGTTTTTTCTTAACATATTTAATACACTTTATTTTTTAGAGCAGTTTCAGGTTCACAGAAAAATGAGAAAGTACACAGATTTTCCCATGTATCCCCTGCCTAGGCACATATGCATAATTTCCCTGTCTCGTTTTTTGTCTCTCTAATTTTGAGGTGGGCATTTTGCCCTGGGACCTCTGAATGATCCAAGAAAAGATACTGATTTTCTGTTCGTTCACTTTTTTCCTTGGTTTAAGGATGGGAATAATGACTTTCAAGCTGTTTATTTGTCGGGTACTAGAAGTCAGAGCCACCAATTTTTAACCATTGTCTTAGCATTCATCTTCTCCCCACCTCCACCTCCCTTTCCCTTTCTACATTATTTAGTTTCATTTATTTTTTCAGAAACATTTTTAAAGTATGTGGATATATTGCTCCCTAATATTTCAGGGCATATTTCATAAAAGCAAGGATATTCTGTTTAATAACTGTTAGGTTATTAAACTGGATTTTAACAAGGGAGCCCTCATAAGAAACTTAAGACCCAAAGAACTGGTAAAACCTAAGTGGTTTTATACTAGTTTGAACAAAGAGAGGCAATGTTGGAAAGGTAACTGAACTATATGGGGAGGCTAAAGGAAAATCAGAATTATTTTATCAAGGTTTGTTCATACAGAATTCTGTCCTTGGCCATGACTCCCCCTTGATGAAAGTTCCTTTTCTCTTGTTACAGAGATGATATCTTTTACAAGACTGTTTTTAGCTTCTGTTTTCAGGGGGAAAAAAAGGCAAGGGATTAGAATGCTCTTTTTGCATCAGATGTTTTCCAAGTACCTTTAGCTCACAATGATCCTATACCAAACTAGCATATTTTGGGGTGTCATATTCTGCCACCCTTCCTATAATACTTCTGTCTCATCAGCCATCAGCATTCTTCTTGTACCTATTGTAACTATTTTATGTAGCATCTTTCCAGTGTGGGATCTAGTTGAGGATCACATATTGTATTTTTGTCATAGCTACTTAGACCCCAGTCTTTCTTTAAAAAAATATTATTTGCCAATTTCTGGGGGGGGGTGTCACAATGGCATTTTTGAAGAATAAGGCCTGTTATTCTAGAGACTATAACTCAATTTAGTTTTGTCAGATATTGGTTCAGGTGTAGATTCAGGGTATGTATTCCTGGTCTGAATTCTATGTGAAGAGATTTTATTTCTCTTATGTTTTCCCTTCCAGAGATCTTTGAGAGCCACTGTTGCTAATGGACATCAAAAAGTACAGTAAAATATGATATGTTGGTGATGTTCATTTTGACTGCCAGAGATTTGTTTCTCAGTGAATTGATCATTTTCCCTTTGCAACTAAGAAACAATCAATCTGTGAAGAAACACTTTTAGAATATGGAAATATGCTGCTCCTCATCAATTTTTCTCTTATATTTAACCTCCTAAGATGACTGTTTCTCAGAATGTTTCTCACCATTGCAGAATGGTGGCCTCCCAAGTCTACGTTTGCAGGTTTTGCACAAATCTGCATTCAGCTGCAGGAGGAAACTTCTCTCCACCCCTCGTCTCTGTCTATCTATAAAGCAATATGGACTTACACATTACTATGTCAATAGTTTTATAATTCATTGCAATTAATTCTGATGCTCAAATTGTTCTATACCAGGCTAGCGAGGGCCCCTTCAAGCTGGCTCTTTTTTTATTTTTGACATTTACCTCTCAATTTTTTTGACACTTTTAAATTTTCTTCCACAGAGAGATATCCCAAACTCTTTCTGTGCAGTCCCCAATTTGACCTTGGAATTGAATGTTCTTTTCAAAAGAACCAGGTTATTTTTAATGGAGACTGTGATAGAAATCAAGCCTTGCATACCTGATTGGTATGTGCCTGGTTACAGATTAACTTTTTTCGAGATCCTTCCACGATCTGAGCTAGGAATTTCTATATACACACACACATGCACACACACACACACATAATGTGTGTCATCATATTAGTTTCCTGTGGTTACTATAATAAATTACCACAGACTGAGTGTCTTAAAACAGAAGAAATTTATTCTCTCAAAGTTTTGGCAACCAAAAGTTCCATGTCTGGGTTCCAGCAAAGCCACCTTCCTCCAGAGATTATGAGCCAATACCTGCTCTTCGCCTTTTCCCATTTTGGTGGCTGTCAGCGTCCTCATCTTGTGTCAGCGTCACTCCAATCTCTGTTTGTATCTTCATATCATTCTTTCTTTGTGTATCTGAATCTCAGCGCTGCCTCTGTCTCTCTCCTACACAGATACTTGCATTTTTGGCCCCATGGTTCATCCAGGATGAGTGCCAACTTCTTAAGATTCAGTTTAATCATCTACTTTGCTGCATGTAGGGTAACACTCATATATTCTAGAGATTATGCAATGACTATATATGTGGAAGTCCATTTCTTAGCTTATGACATTAATCGTGGTTCCACATTGATATTCCCAAATTCAAATCAAATATATCCCCTAAGTGTTCTTCATTGATTTCCAAGATTTGGATTATGAAGAAGCAGAGATTCTCAGTCCTTTTCCCTCAAGTTTCCCTTTAATCTTTGTATTCATCTAGAGCTTCAGAATACATATTATAAATTCAAAAAGATTTAAATTCACATGTCAGTAATGTACTAGAGATTTTTAGAATAACCTCATATTAAAAGTTATGGACCAAAATACCATGGACATTTTCATAGCAGACCCAGCGGTTTATATAACCTTCCCTTAGATATATATATTCATCTCTCTATTGGAGAATTACAGAACACCTCTTTAGGTGGAAAATAATATATGTAGTAAAATAATGTCAATTTTTTCCAAAATAGATTTGGTTTATGTTCAAACTTATTTGTGGGTGACATTGCTATATAATATAAAGGCTGTGTTTTAGATTTTAATACTGTGAATAATATAAATGACTCTGTATGTAGTGCTCTTAGTAAATGCACAAAGAGCATACTTATTATACTAAATAAATAGCACTCATGGCAACGATGTATAAATGCAAGGACTGTTAGGGTAGGAAAAAAAATGACATAGAACCCTTTAACCAAACCCTGCTGTTTACTAGGATAGCACCACATATGGTCCTCAGTCAAAAAGCACCACAACATAAGGTGGTGGTACACACCCTAGAGCATTATAACAAATAGATTATAATGGGGTGGTATGGAAAGTATGGAAAAATTTTTCTCTTTTATCTATGAGCCAGAGAAACCTATAGCAAAAAAACGGTAAATAATTCTCTATGACGTTTTATAGAAAAGACAGTTTCACAGAACTTCACTTTATAAAATTTAGGATGTATAAAACCAAAGAAAAATGCAAAACAAATAGTATCTGTCACTCAGATATTTATATGATACTCTTCTGAGGACAGCCATATCTTGGCACAGAACTTTATTACAATATGGAGAACAAAGACAGGTTTTGGTTGATGCTAAAAATATACACACTGTGTGAATGCGTTAATATTTCTTTACCTAATTGACAAAAATGAAAATTACAATTGATAGTATTGAAATGTTTTCACAATAAATGTATGCTAGCATATAATTTAGTAGCAAAGTCATATCTGTCAGATAAGAAGCTTTCAGCTTTTTAACAAGTGATAGACCAATATTGTTAAATTATGTTACTGTTTTAATATTATGTTGGGTTATATATAATTTATAACTTTTGTGGTGAAAATGCACTAATGCAAACCACTTGCTTAGATCATTTCCAATCAAAAAGGCTAGCAATATTGCATGTTATTTTTATTTATTATTCTATGTATGAAATCAGTTCATGCCATATGACATTACACAGTGGTGTCTTTCAAAAGACACATTGAAATGAAAGGGTGTTTTACCATTAGCAATGCACTTAGATTCATGGTAGCTTCAATATTCTCATGATTCATATTAACAAAAAATGTATGAATGCATTATCACAAACAGTATATTACACTTAAGACATTTTCTCACACTTCTTGCATTTTACACAAAATGTGTCTGTGCCTCTCATGTGTATGTTTGAAGCAGAAATATAAGTTTCATAATGAGAGTTAACAAATTTAAATCAGAAGTGCCCTTTGGATTCTCAATTTACAGCTTGGAAAACATTAATCTTTATGGAGTTTTGTATTTGATGCAAATCCCATTTTGTCACTAATTCTACATTAATCTTTTATGAGAAGTCAACATTAGATAATATAGAGATGATTATTTATGGTAAGCTAAAAATTACAACAAAACACTCCAACATTAATTCACTGCACTGTAAATTATAATCTTAGCTTCTAATAGAATTAACTGAAGACCAAGTAAAATAACATAATTTATTGTATAATCCTGCAAATCTATACAAAGGATAATGAGAAGATTCTTACTGCCTGCAATCATGAATTTGAATGCTGTTTATAATCACTAAGTCTTTGATCTTGTTACATTCATGCAAAGTGCATGGGGAAGTAGAAAACAGTTTATTTTTTTAATAAGGAGAAAAATAAGAAGATAAAAAGTGTGGAATTTTATTCAAAATTAGTCAAATAACAAAATAACAGTTCAAATATAGGCATAAACTTAGGGATCCCAATTTTATAGGCATAAATTTTTAGAAAAGTGCTTATGTGCCCTAAGATAATAGCTAGCATATCTCCTTAATTTATTGGCGGTACTTCTTATATTCCCGAGACAAAAAAAAAATTATTTTTTCTTCTCTGTTTTTCCCATGAAAAAATAGCTTCACGTAAAAATAAACTAAGCAGGGGACAAGATCACAAATTTAGAGATCTACTTGAAATAGATATCTTTCTATAAATGATAATAATGAAAAGTTAATATTTCTGATCATTTTCAGAAAATTACCCAATATAACTTGTATTTTAGGCTGGCCTTTTCAGGTACTTCATGATCTCTGTCAATTGTAATAATAATGATGATAATAAATATTTCTCATTTCTGTGTTTTTAAAACTTATTAATGCAACTTTGTCATATATTTTCGCATTGTTCTATGGAGAAGATAGAGTTAACCTTAATCAATTAGTCTCAAGTAAAATAAGATTTAGAAAGTTTAGAGAAATCTAGCATTTGCTGAATTACTACCTGTGCCAGGTGTAATGATAAATATTATATAGATGACTTCATTTAAATCCTTCTTAGAAGCTTGTAAGGTTTAGGTATGGTTTCTCTTTTGGAGACAAGGAAAATGAACCATGGAAAGTAAAAGTTGCTATAAGTAACAGAACTAGATATATGTCATATCTAGAAATGTCCAATTCTAAATCCAGTTCTTTCTCCTACAAACGTGTTTTTGAAACTGTCTCCATAGTTGGAAGATTTCCCAAGGTACCAGGAGTCATTCTGGGATCAGAGAAGGCAGAGGTGGCCAGACTCTTGACCTCTAGTCTCAGAAAAAGTGTGCTTTTCTTTCCCCTTTGTACGTGCAGGAGATCTATTTTGAAAGAATATCATAGAATTTACAACATCAACAACGAACCCTAATTTAAACTATGGGCTTCAGGTGATAATGATGTATCAATGCCAACTCACCAATCGTAGTAAATCCTGCTTTGGCTGGATTTTTAGAGAGAAGGAGTCTGTACTAGAGTGGGAGTCAGGGGGCACATAGGAAATCTTTTTACCTTCCATTAAAGTTTTGCTGTGAATCTAAAACTGCTCTACAAATTAGTCTATTAAAAAAAAGAAAAAATAACTAAAAGAAAGAGCCTAAAAATTATTTTAAAACTTCTGTCCTAAAAAATGATACCACCCTGGACAATGATACATAAGACTTTATAATATGTGAGAATGCAGGAGAGCTAAAAACCCATTCTTTGTGTCACTCTGTCGGATTAGTATCAAATTAAAAAATAACATCAACAGAAGTTGACAACTCTCATTTGGTTACCTTTTTTTTTTTTTTTTTTTTTTTTTATCTACACCACAAAATGATGCCAGGAACAAATAGCTTTCATGCTTTTCTCAGTATTTAAAATATTTTACCTATTATAGAGAGCTTATATGTTGCAAATTTAAATATTTTTAACATTTTCCCCCAATTTTAGTGTAAGGTAAAGAAATACAATCCCTATTTTTTTTTTTTTTGGAGGGGGGGATGACTGAGGATAATTTTAAAATCTATCATTCTCTCCATCATCATCAGGGCTACTTTCTTAACCTAACCTCTCAGGTTCTGTTTTCTTGTCTTTTAATGATTTTCATTGCTGCGATGTCTACTTTCACCAAAGTTCTCACAATCCCCTTAAATTTTGGAGCACTGCATGGTACATAGCACTCTAATAATCTGCAACAACAGAGAGATAAAAAAATTGCTTCCCGGATTTTCAGACCGTCACTATTTCCATGTAATAGCAGGATTTCTATGTCATTTCAGAGTAATCATGTGCTTCTTTAGAAACTTCTGGTGTCATTTTATTATATATATGAATAGAAACTTATGTGCGTGCACATGTATATATGTTCAATTTGGAGTCTCTATGTACTACTTGAATATTATCTGTGCATATTTAATTTAACTTTGGTAGAAGAGAGTCTGATAGAAATGTTGTAGACTTCTGAAAGCAGAAAAAAGTGGGTTTAAATCCTGGATCCACTATTTTATTTATTTATTTATTTATTTGAGACAGATTCTTACTCTGTTGCCCGGGCTAGAGTGCCGTGGCATCAGCCTAGCTCACAACAACCTCAAACTCCTGGGCTCAAGCAATCCTTCTGCCTCAGCCTCCCAAGTAGCAGGGACTACAGGCATGTGCCACCATGCCCGGCTAATTTTTTCTATATATTTTTAGTTGGCCAATTAATTTCTTTCTATGTTTAGTAGAGACAGGGTCTCACTCTTGCTCAAGCTGGTTTCGAACTCCTGACCTTGAGCGATCCTTCCGCCTGGGCCTCCCAGAGTGCTAGGATTACAGACTTAAGCCACCACGCCCGGCCCTGGATCCACTATTAAATTGCAATTTATTATGTAATATCGCTCTAGTGTAAGTTTCATCATCTGACAAAATATTCTCACGGTTAGTCTCTCTTCTCAAGAAAGGTATTGCTTATTGAAGTGACATCTAAAAATGTCCTTCCCTGTGCCATCCATCAGCCACTATCTCTGCCATTTGAGATAGTTCTAGCAAAGATGCCTTGTCTCGAGAATTGGACAGGTGTTTTTTGCAGAACATCATAATATCGCAATTCACATCTTAGATAAAACTCTTACTATCTAAGTAACTCTCAGTAAATCAGTCACTTAGTGTTTCAGTTTCTCAACATAACATAATTATAATGATCAGCATCTTTTAAAGTAGTTGTGATAATAAATTGAGATAACCTATGAAAGCAATTTATATATGCTACAAAAGGAATAAAAGTTACAAAAGTACTATTTTTTAAGACAAATACTGTATGATCTCACTCATACGTGGAATCTAAAAAAGTCAAACTCACAGAGCCAGAGCAGAATGGTGGTTGACAGGGGCTGGGAGATAAGAGTGGGCTGTGGAGATGGGGGGATTTTGGTGTAGGGTACAAACCTTCTGTTATAACATGAATAATTTCTGGAGCTCCAATGTGCAGCATGGTCACTATAGTTAATAATACTTTATTGTGCACTCAAAATTTGCTGAGTGAGTAGTTGTTAAACGTTCTCCCCAGGTACATTACACACACTCAAACAAATGGTAATTATATGTGGTAAAGGATTTGTTAAGTAATCTAATTGTTGCAATCATTACACAATGTGCATCTACATCAATTCCTTATATTGTACACCTTTAAAACATGATATATTTAAAATTAAACCAGTATTAAAAAACAAATATACAAATAGTTTTAAAATCTCCATGTCCATCTGAATAAATGAACATTTGTATAATTATATATGGGGTCTATATATTTTAAGCAGGACCTTCTGTATACAAGAGGCACCCAAACACACAGACAAAACAAAAATTAAATCTTGTAACATTAATTGACTTCCTCTGGAGTGTTACATATCTTCTTAAAAAGAAGTGAGGTGTTATTTACTAAGTAGTACACATTTAAGCTCAGTGTGATCATTTTAGTCTTAGCAATTCAAAAGTTGAAATCACTGTGAAAAATTAAATTGGAAAGTGGGTTTAGCATGCCATTAAAAATGGTCTTTTTAAATGAGAGTGACTCTAGGCTATTATGTTGTTTACATAAAGAAAGCATTATTATCTCAAAGACTTTTACAAATTCTTCATAATCATCATAGCTGCTTGGACATCAATGACATATTTGACATTGGGCAAATCATCGCACCTTTATACGTATTTTACTATGATATGAGCAATGAATGTGTTTTGTGAGTCTAAGGCAAATATTAATAAAAACATACTTCCCTAAGGATCACCATCTGAAAAAGTGTTATGCCCGTTGCCAACAATTTGACACGGGTTCTCTACATACTACATCTGATACATCAACAAGTATTGTTAGCTCCACTTTCAAAATATGCCCAGAATCTGATCATTTCTGAAATCCTCCCCAGCTACTACGTGGTAAAACCACAATCATCTCTCTGCTTGCTTGTTTCGATAACCTGCTGATCAGTCCCCTGTTGACATCCTCACTTGCCATTAAGAGGCAATTAATTCTCTACCAAACTGTCCAAGTGAGCCTTTAAAAATGTAATTACACCATGTCACTCCTCTAATAAAAAGCCTCCAATGTTTGGTTTGAAATCTCATTCACACTGAACTGGAAAGTCTTCACAATGACTTGAAAGATCTGACTTCTATTGTCCACTTCTCTAACAACTTTCACCAACTCCCTCTCCCCCCTCCATCTCCCCCCCCCCCCCCCCCCCCCCCCC